>SZWC01002507.1:157765-171316 GCA_023375785.1 Penium margaritaceum | reverse complement strand
AAGGTACTTGGTAAACTTTGTGGTTATGGTCAGTGGTACATGCCAACTTTGTCAAGACATTGCGTACAATAGCCATGCCAAGCGACCAGTATTCTACCTTGTGTATACCTGCAAGGTCATGCCTAGTACATCTGAACTATGATTGGACACTCTGACTGTGGCTGACTCATGTTATGATTCATAGAAGTAAAAGTCACTTGGATACATTTGTGGTCATGGTCAGTGGCACATGCCAACTTTGTCAAGGCATTGCGCACAATAGCCACACCGAGCCACCAGTAGTCTACCTTGTTTAGACCTGTAAGATCATGCCTAGTACATCTGTACCGTGATTGGACACTCTGACCGTGGCTGATTCGTGTTCTGATCAATAGAAGTAAAAGTCACTTGGATACATTTGTGGTCATGGTCAGTGGCACATGCCAACATTGTCAAGGCATTGCGTACAATAGCCACACCGAGCCACCAGTATTCTACCTTGTTTGCACCTGCAAGATCATGCCTAGTCCATCTACATTGTGATTCGACACTCTGACCATGGCGGACTCGTGGTATGATCAATAGAAGTAAAAGTCACTTGGATACATTTGTGGTCACGGTCAGTGGCACATGCCAACTCTGTCAAGGAATTGTGCACAATAGACACACCGAGCCACCAGTATTATATCTTGTTTATACCTGCAAGATCATGCCTAGAACATCTGCACTGTGATTAGACACTCTGACCGTGGCTGACTCGTGTTATGATCAATAGAACTAAAAGTCGATTGGATACATTCGTGGTCATTGTCAGTGGCACATGCCAACTTTGTCAAGGCATTGCGTACAATAGCCACACCGGGCCACCAGTATTCTACCTTGTTTGTACTTGCAAGATCATGCCTAGTATATCTGCACTGTGATTGGATACTCTGACTGTGGCTTAATCGTGTTACAATTCGTAGAAGTTAAAGTCACTTGGTAAACTTTGTGGTCATGGTCAGTGGCACATGTCAACTTTGTCAATGCATTGCACACAATAGCCACACCGAGCCACCAGTATTCTACATTTTTTGCACCTACAAGATCATGCCTAGCACATCTACACTGTGATTGGGCACTCTGACCGTGGCTGACTCGTGTTACGATCGTAGAAGTTAATTTCACTTGGTAAACTTTGTGGTCATGGTCAGTGGCACATGCCAACTTTATCAAGGCATTGCGCACAATAGCCACAGTGAGCCACCAGTATTGTACCTTGTTTGTACCTCCACGATCATGCCTAGTACATCTGCACTGTGATTGGACACTCTGACTGTGGCTGACTCTTGTTATGATCAATACGAGTAAAAGTCACTTGGATATATTTGTGGTCATGGTCAGTGGCACATGCCAACTTTGTCAAGGCATTGCACAAAATAGCCATCCCAAGCCACCATTATTCTACCTTGTTTGCAGCAGCAAGATCATGCCTAGTACATCTGTACTGTGATTGGACACTCTGACCGTGGCTGACTCGTGTTATGATCAATAGAAGTAAACGTCACTTGGATACATTTGTGGTCATGGTCAGTGGCACATGCCAACTTTATCAAGGCATTGCATACAATAGCCATACCGGGCCACCAGTATTCTACCTTGTTTATACCTGCAAGGACATGCCTAGTATATCTGCACTGTGATTGTGCACTCTGACCATGGCTGACTCATGTTATGATTCATAGCTGTTTAAGGTACTTGGTAAACTTTGTGGTCATAGTCAGTGGCACATGCCAACTTTGTCAATGCATTGCGCACAATAGTCGTGCCAAGGCAACGGTTTTTAACCTTGTTTATTCCTGCAAGGTCATGCCTAGTACATGTGAACTGTAATTGCACACTTTGACTGTAGCTGACTCGTGTTACGATTCGTAGACGTTATAGTCACTTGGTAAACTTTGTCGTCATGGTCAGTGGCACATGCCAACTTTGTCAAGGCATTGCGCACAATAGCCACACGGAGCCAACAGTATAATACCTTGTTGATACCTGCAAGGTCATTCCCAGTATATCTGCACTGTGATTGGACACTCTGACCATGGCTGACTCGTGTTATGATCCATAGCCGTTTAAGGTACTTGGTAAACTTTGTGGTCATGGTCAGTGGCACATGCCAACTTTGTCAGGGCATTGTGCACAATAACCGTGCCAAGTCACTGGTTTTTTTCCTTGTTTATACCTGCACGGTCATGCATATTATATGTACACTATGATTGGACAATGTGACCATGGCTGACTCGTGTTATGATTCATAGCCGTTTAAGATACTTGGTAAACGTTATGGTCATGGTCAGTGGCACATGCCAACTTTGTCAAGGCATTGCGCATTATAGCCACAACTAGCCAGCAGTATTCTACCTTGTTTGTACCTCTAAGATCATGCTCAGTACATCTGCACTGTGATTGGACACTCTGACTGTGGCTGACGCGTGTTATGATTCATAGAAGTAAAAGTCACTTGGATACAATTGTGGTCATGGTCAGTGGCACATGCCAACTTTGTCAAGGCATTGCACACAATAGCCACCCCAAGCTACCAGTATTCTAACTTGTTTGTAATTCAAATATCATGTTTATTACATCTGCACTGTGATTGGACACTCTGACCGTGGCTGACTCGTGTTCGGATCAATAGAAGAAAAAGTCACTTGGATACATTTGTCGTCATGGTCAGTGGCACATGCCATCTTTGTCAAGGCATTGCGCACAATAGACACTTCGAGCCACCAGTATTCTACCTTTTTTGCACCTGTAAGATCATGCCTAGTACATCTGCACTGTGATTGGGCACTCTGACCGTAGCTGACTCGTGGTATGATCGATAGAAGTAAATGTCACTTGGATACATTTGTGGTCATGGTCAGTGGCACATGCCAACTTTGTCAAGGAATTGCGCACAATAGCCACACCGAGCCACCAGTATTCTACCTTGTTTATACCTGCAAGATCATTCCTATAACATCTGCACTATGATTGGACACTCTGACCGTGGCTGACGTGTGTTATGATCAATAGAAGTAAAAGTCACTTGGATACATTTGTGGTCATGGTCAATGGCACATGCCAACTTTGTCAAGGCATTGCGCACAATAGCCACACCGAGCCACCAGTATTCTACCTTGTTTGTACCTGCAAGATCATGCCCAGTATATCTGCACTGTTGTTGGATACTCTGACTGTGGCTGACTCTTGTTTTGATTCGTAGAAGTTAAAGTCACTTGGTAAACTTTGTGATCATGGTCGGTGGCACATGCCACCTTTGTCAAGGCTCTGCGCACAATAGCCACACCGGGCCACCAGAATTCTACCTTGCTTATACCTGCAAGGCCATGCCTATTGCATCGGCATTGTGATTGGACACTCTGATTGTGGCTGACTCGTGTTATGATCAATAGAAGTAAAGGTCACTTGGATACATTTGTGGTCATGGTCAGTGGCACATGCCAACTTTGTCAAGGTATTGCGCACAATAGCCACACCGAGTTACCAGTATTCTGCATTGTTTATACCTTTAAGGTCATGCCCAGTATATCTACACTGTGATTGGACACTCTGACCGTGGCTGACTCGTGTTATGATTCATAGCCGTTTTAAGTCACTTGGTAAACTTTGTGGTCATGGTCAGTGGCACATGCCAACTTTGTTAAGGTATTACGCACAAAAGCCGTGCCAAGTCACCAGTTTTTTACCTTGTTTATACCTGCAACGTCATGCATATTAGATGTACGCTGTGATTGGGCACTCTGACTGTGGCTGACTCGTGTCACGATTCGTAGAAGTTAAAGTCACTTGGTTAACTTTGTGGTCATGGTCATTGGCACGTGGCAACTCCGTCAAGGTATTGCGCACAATAGCCACACCGAGCCACCAGTATTCTACCTTATTTATACCTGCAAGATCATGTCTAGTACATCTGCACTGTGATCAGACACCCTGACCGTGGCTGATTCGTGTTATGATTAATAGAAGTAAACGTCACTTGGATACAGTTGAGGTCATGGTCAGTGGCACATGCCAACTTTGTCAAGGAATTGCGCATGATAGCCACACCGAGCCACCACTATTCTACCTTGTTTATACCTGCAAGATCATGCCTAGAACATCTGCACTGTGATTGGACACTCTGACACTCGTGTTATGATCAATAGAAGTTAAAGTCACTTGGATACATTTGTGGTCATGGTCAGTGGCACCTGCCAACGTTGTCAAGGCATTGCGCACAATAGCCACACCGAGCCACCAGTAGTCTACATTGTTTGTACCTGCAAGATCATGCACAGTATATCTACACTGTGATTGGATACTCTGACTGTGGCAGACTCGTGTTTTGATTCGTAGACGTTAAAGTCACTTGGTAAACATTGTGGTCATGGTCGGTGGCACATGCCACCTTTGTCAAGGCATTGCGCACAATAGCCACACCGGGCCACCAGTATTCTACCTTGTTTATACCTGCAAGGCCATGCCTATTACATCGGCATTGTGATTGGACACTCTGACCGTGGCTGACTTGTGTTATGATCAATAGAAGTAAAGGTCACTTGGATACATTTATGGTCATGGTCAGTGGCACATGCCAACTTTGTCAAGGCATTGCGCACAATAGCCACACCGAGTTACCAGTATTCTACCTTGTTTATACCTGTAAGGTCATGCCCAGTATATCTACACTGTGATTGGACACTCTGACCGTTGCTGACTCATGTTATGATTAATAGCCGTTTTAAGTCACATCGTAAACTTTGCAGTCATGGTCAGTGGCAAATGCAAACCTTTTCAAGGTATTGCGCACAATAACCACAACGAGCTACCAGTATTCTACCTTGTTTATACCTGTAAGGTCATGCCCAGTATATGTACACTGTGATTGGACACTCTGGTTGTGGCTGACTCGTGTTATGATTCATAGCTGTTCAAGGTACTTGGTAAACTTTGTGGTCATGGTCAGTGGCACATGCCAACTTTGTTAAGGTATTGCGCACAAAAGCAGTGCCAAGTCACCAGTCTTTTACCTTGTTTATACCTGCAAGGTCATGCATATTAGATGTACGCTGTGATTGGGCACTCTGACCGTGGCTGACTCGTGTTACGTTTCGTAGAAGTTTAAGTCACTTGGTTAACTTTGTGGTCATGGTCAGTCGCACATGGCAACTCCGTAAAGGTATTGCGCACAATAGCCACACCGAGCCACCAGTATTCTACCTTATTTATAATTGAGAGATCATGCCTAGTACATCTGCACTGTGATTAGACACCCTGACCGTGGCTGATTCGTGTTATGATCAATAGAAGTAAACGTCACTTCGATACATTTGTGGTCATGGTCAGTGGCACATGCCAACTTTGTCAAGGAATTGCGCACGATATCCACACCGAGCCACCAGTATTCTACCTTGTTTATACCTGCAAGATTATTCCTAGAACATCTGCACTGTGATTGGACACTCTGACCGTGGCTGACTCGTGTTATGATCAATAGAAGTAAAAGTCACTTGCATACATTTGTGGTCATGGTCAGTGGCACCTGCCATCGTTGTCAAGGCATTGCGCACAATAGCCACACCGAGCCACCAGTGTTCTACATTGTTTGTACCTGCGAGATCATGCACAGTATATCTACACTGTGATTGGATACTCTGACTGTGGCAGACTCGTGTTTTGATTCGTAGACGTTAAAGTCACTTGGTAAACTTTGTGGTCATGGTCGGTGGCAGATGCCACCTTTGTCAAGGCACTCCGCACAATAGCCACACCGGGCCACCAATATTCTACCTTGTTTATACCTGCAAGGCCATGCCTATTACATCGGCATTGTGATTGGACACTCTGACTGTGGCTGACTCGTGTTATGATCAATAGAAGTAAAGGTCACTTGGATACATTTGTGGTCATGGTCAGTGGCACATGCCAACTTTGTTAAGGTATTACGCACAAAAGCCGTGCCAAGTCACCAGTTTTTTACCTTGTTTATACCTGCAAGGTCATGCATATTAGATGTACGCTGTGATTGGGCACTCTGACCGTGGCTGACTCGTGTTACGATTCGTAGAAGTTAAAGTCACTTGGTTAACTTTGTGGTCATGGTCAGTGGCACATGGCAACTCCGTCAAGGTATTGCGCGCAATAGCCACACCGAGCCACCAGTATTCTACCTTATTTATACCTGAGAGATCATGCCTAGTACATCTGCACTGTGATTAGACACCCTGACCGTGGCTGATTCGTGTTATGATCAATAGAAGTTAACGTCACTTGGATACATTTGTGGTCATGGTCAGTGGCACATGCCAACGTTGTCAAGGCATTGCGCACAATAGCCACACCGAGCCACCAGTATTCTACCTTGTTTATACCTGCGAGATCATTCCTAGAACATCTGCACTGTGATTGGACACTCTGACCGTGGCTGACTCGTGTTATGATCAATAGAAGTAAAAGTCACTTGCATACATTTGTGGTCATGGTCAGTGGCACATGCCAACGTTGTCAAGGCATTGCGCACAATAGCCACACCGAGCCACCAGTATTCTACCTTGTTTATACCTGCGAGATCATTCCTAGAACATCTGCACTGTGATTGGACACTCTGACCGTGGCTGACTCGTGTTATGATCAATAGAAGTAAAAGTCACTTGCATACATTTGTGGTCATGGTCAGTGGCACATGCCAACGTTGTCAAGGCATTGCGCACAATAGCCACACCGAGCCACCAGTATTCTACATTGTTTGTACCTGCGAGATCATGCACAGTACATCTACACTGTGATTGGATACTCTGACTGTGGCAGACACGTGTTTTGATTCGTAGACGTTAAAGTCACTTGGTAAACTTTGTGGTCATGGTCGGTGGCACATGCCACCTTTGTCAAGGCACTCCGCACAATAGCCACACCGGCCCACCAGTATTCTACCTTGTTTATACCTGCAAGGCCATGCCTATTACATCGGCATTGTGATTGGACACTCTGACTGTGGCTGACTCGTGTTATGATCAATAGAAGTAAAGGTCACTTGGATACATTTGTGGACATGGTCAGTGGCACATGCCAACTTTGTCAAGGCATTGTGCACAATAGCCACACCGAGTTACCAGTATTCTACATTGTTTATACTTGTAAGGTCATGCCCAGTATATCTGCAATGTGATTGGACACTCTGACCGTGGCTGACTCGTGTTATGATTTATAGCCGTTTTAAGTCACTTGGTAAACTTTGTGGTCATGGTCAGTGGCAAATGCCAACTTTTTCAAGGTATTGCGCACAATAACCACAACCAGCCACCAGTATTCTACCTTGTTTATACCTGTAAGGTCATGCCCAGAATATCTACACTGTGATTGGACACTCTGATCGTGGCTGACTCGTGTTATGATTCATAGCCGTTTAAGGTACTTGGTAAACTTTGTGGTCATGGTCAGTGGCACATGCCAACTTTGTTAAGGTATTACGCACAAAAGCCGTGCCAAGTCACCAGTTTTTTACCTTGTGTGTACCTGCAAGGTCATGCATATTAGATGTACACTGTGATTGGGCACTCTGACCGTGGGTGACTCGTGTTACAATTCGTAGAAGTTAAAGTCACTTGGTTAACTTTGTGGTCGTGGTCAGTGGCACATGGCAACTCCGTAAAGGTATTGCGCACAATAGCCACACCGAGCCACCAGTATTCTACCTTATTTATACCTGGAAAATCATGCCTAGTACATCTGCACTGTGATTAGACACCCTGGCCGTGGCTGATTCGTGTTATGATCAGTAGAAGTAAACGTCACTTGGATACATTTGTGGTCATGGTCAGTGGCACATGCCAACTTTGTCAAGGAATTGCGCACAATAGCCACACCGAGCCACCAGTATTATACCTTGTTTATACCTGCAAGATCATGCCTATAACATCTGCACTGTGATTGGACACTCTGACTGTGGCTGACTCGTGTTATGATCAATAGGATTAAAAGTCACTTGGATACACTTGTGGTCATGGTCAGTGGCACCTGCTAACGTTGTCAAGGCATTGCGCACAATAGCCACACCGAGCCACCAGTATTCTACATTGTTTGTACCTGCGAGATCATGCCCAGTATATCTACACTGTGATTGGATACTCTCACTGTGGCAGACTCGTGTTTTGATTCATAGACGTTAAAGTCACTTGGTAAACTTTGTGGTCATGGTCGGTGGCACATGCCACCTTTGTCAAGGCAGTGCGCACAATAGCCACACCGGGCCACCAGTATTCTACCTTGTTTATACCTGCAAGGTCATGCCTAGTACATCTGCACTTTGATTGGACACTCTGACCGTGGCTGACTCATGTTATGATTCATAGCCGTTTAAGGTACTTGGTAAACTTTGTGGTCGTGGTCAGTGGCACATGCCAACTTTGTCAAGGCTTTTTGCACAATAGCCGTGCCAAGCCACCAGTATCATACATTGTTTTTACTTGTAAAATCATGCCTAGTACATCTGCACTGCGATTGGACACTCTGACCGTGGCTGACTCGTTTTATGATCAATAGAAGTAAAAGTCACTTGGATACATGTGTGGTCATGGTCAGTGGCACATGCCAACTTTGTCAAGGCATTGCGCACAATAGCCACACCGAGCCACCAGTATTCTACCTTGTTTATACATGCAAGGGCATGCCCAATATATCTGCACTGTGATTGGACACTCTGACCATGGCTGACNTGTGGTCATGGTCAGTGGCACATGCCAACTTTGTCAAGGCATTGCCCACAGTAGTTACACCGAGCCACCCGTATTCTAACCTTGTTTATATCTGCAAGGTCATGCCCAGTATATCTGCACTGTGATTGGACACACTGACCGTGGCTGACTCATGTTATGATTCATAGTCATTTAAGGTACTTGGTAAACTTTGTGGTCATGGTCAATGGCACATGCCAACTTTACCAAGGCATTGCGCACAATAGTCGTGCCAAGTCACAGGTTCTTTGCCTTGTTTATACCTGCAAGGTCATGCTTGGTACATCTGAACTGTGATTGGTTACTATGACTGTGGCTGACTCGTGTTACGATTTGTAGAAGTTAAAGTCACTTGGTGAACTTTGTGGTCATGTTCAGTGGCACATGCCAACTTTGTCAAGGCATTGCGCACAATAGCCACACCGAGCCACCAGTATTGTACCTTGTTTGCACCTGCAAGATCATGCCTGGTAAATGTGCACTCTTATTGGACACTCTGACCGTGGCTGACTTGTGTTATGATCAATAGAAGTAAAAGTCACTTGGATACATTCGTGGTCATGGTCAGTGGCACATGCCAACTTTGTGAAGGCATTGCGCACAATAGCCACGCAGAGCCACCAGTATTCTACCTTGTTTGTACCTCCAAGATCATACCTAGTACATCTGCACTGTGATTGGACACTCTGACTGTGGCTGACTAGTGTTATGATCAATAGAAGTAAAAGTCACTTGGATACATTTGTGGTCATGGTCAGTGGCACATGCCAACCTTGTCAAGGCATTGCACACAATAGCCACCCCAAGCCACCGGTATTCTACCTTGTTTGTACCTGAAAGATCATGCATATTACATCTGCACTGTGATTGGACACTCTGACCGTGGCTGACTCGTGTTATGATCAATAGAAGCAAAAGTCACCTGGATACATTTGTGGTCATGGTCAGTGGCACATACCAACGTTAACAAGGCATCATGCACAATAGCCACACCGAGCCACCAGTATTCTACCTTGTTTGTACATGCAAGGTCATGCCAAATATATCTGCACTGTGATTACACACTCTGACTGTGGCTGACTCGTGTTATGATTCAAAGCCGTTGAATGTACTTGGTAAACTTTGTGGTCATGGTCAGTGGCACATGCCAACTTTGTCAAGACATTGCGCACAATAGCCGTGTCAAGCGACCGATTTTTACCCTGTTTATACCTGCAAGGTCATGCATATTATATGTGGACTGTGATTGGGTACTCTGACCGTGGGTGACCCGTGTTATGATTCGTAGAAGTTAAAGTCACTCGCTAAACGTTTTGGACATGGTTAGTGGCACATGCCAACTTTGTCAAGGCATTGCGCACAATAGCCACACCGAGCCACCAGCATTCTACCTTATTTGCACCAGCAAGATCATGCCTAGTAAATATGTACTGTGATTGGACACTCTGACTGTGGCTGACTCGTGTTATGATCAATAGAAGTAAAAGTCACTTGGATACATTTGTGGTCATGGTCAGTGGCACATGCCAACTTTGTCAAGACATTGCGCACAATAGCCACAGCGAGCCATCAGTATTCTACCTTGTTTGTACATGCAAGGTCATGCCCATTATATCTCCACTGTGATTGGACAGTCTGACCGTGGCTGACTCATGTTACGATTCATAGCCGTTTAAGGTACTTGGTAAACGTTGTGGTCATGGTCAGTGGCATATGCCAATTTTATCAAGGCATTGCGCACAATAACCACACCGAGCCACCAGTATCCTACGTTGTTTGCACCTGCAATATCATGCCTATTACATCGGTACTGTGATTGGACACTCTGACCGTGGCTGACTCGTGTTATGATCAATAGAAGTAAAGGTCACTTGGATACATTTGTGGTCATGGTGAGTGGCACATGCCAACTTTGTCAAGGGATTGCGCACAATAGCCACACCGAGTTACCAGTATTCTACCTTTTTTATACCTGTAAAGTAATGCCCAGTACATCTGCACTGTGATCGGACACTGTGACTGTGGCTGACTCGTGTTATGATTCATAGCCGTTTTAAGTCAATTGGTAAACTTTGTGGTCATGGTCAGTGGCAAATGCCAACGTTTTCAAGGTATTGCGCACAATAGCCACAATGAGCCACCAGTATTCTACCTTATTTATACCTGTAAGGTCATGCCTAGTATATCTGCAGTGTGATTGGACACTCTGAACGTGGCTGACTCGTGTTATGATTCATAGCCGTTTAAGGTACTTGGTAAACTTTGTGGTCATGGTCAGTGGCACATGCCAACTTTGTTTAAGTATTGCGCACAATACCCGTGGCAAGCCACCGGGTTTTTACCTTGTTTATCCCTGCAAGGTCATGCATATTACACGTTCACTGTGATTGGGCACCCTGACCGTGGCTGACCCGTGTTACGATTCGTAGAAGTTAAAGTCACTTGGTTAACTTTGTGGTCATGGTCAATGGCACATGCCAACTGCGTCAAGGCATTGCGCACAATAGCCACACCAAGCCACCAGTATTCTACCTTATTTATACCTGCAAGATCATGCCTAGTACATCTGCACTGTGATTGAACACCCTGACCGTGGCTGACTTGTTTTATGATCAATAGAAGTAAAAGTTAATTGAATACGTTTGTGGTCATGGTCAGTGGCACATGCCAACTTTGTCAAGGCATTGCGCACAGTAGCCACACCGAGCTGCCTGTATTCTACCTTGTTTATACCTGCAATGTCATGCCCAGTATATCTGCACTGTGATTCGACACTCTGACCGTGGCTGACTTGTGTTATGATTCATAGCCGTTTAAGATACTTGGTAAACTTTGTGGTCATGGTCAGTGGCACATGCCAACTTTGTCGGGGCATTGCGCACAATAGCCGTGCAAGGCCACCGGTTTTTTCCTTGTTTCTACCTGCAAGGTCATGCCTATTACATCTGAACCGTGATTGGGCACTCTGAACGTGGCTGACTCGTGTTACGATTCCTAGATGTTAAAGTCAATTGGTAAACTTTGTGGTCATGGTCAGTGGCACATGCCAACTTTGTCCCGGCATTGCGCACAATATCCACACTGATCTACCAGTATTCTACCTTGTTTGTACCTGTAAGGTCATGCCCAGTATATCTGCACTGTGATTGGACACTCTGATCATGGCTGACTCGTATTATGATTCATAGCTGTTTAAGGTACTTGGTAAACGTTGTGGTCATGGTCAGTAGCACGTGCCAGCTTTATTAAGGTTTTGCGCACAATAACCGTGCCAAGCCACCGGTTTTTTACCTTGTTTATACCTGCAAGGTCATGCCCATTAGATGTGCACTGTGATTGGGCACTCTGACCGTGGCTGACTCGTGTTACGATTTGTAGAAGTTAAAGTCACTTGGTTACCTTTGTGGTCATGGTCAGTGGCACATGCCAACTCCGTCAAGGCATTGTGCACAATAGCCACACCGAGCCACCAGTATTCTACCTTGTTTATATCTGTAAGATCATGCCTAGTACATCTGCGCTGTGATTGGATATCTGACCGTGGCTGACTCGTGTTATGATCAATAGAAGTAAAAGTCACTTGGATACATTTGTGGTCATGGTCAGTGGCACATGCCAGCTTTGTCAAGGCATTGCGCACAATAGCCACACCGAACTACCGGTATTCTACCTTGTTTATACCAGCAAGGTCATGCCTAGTACATCTGAACTGTGATTGGGCACTCTGACTGTGGCTGACTCATGTTACGATTCGTAGAAGTTAAAGTCACTTGGTAAACTTTGAGGTCATGGTCAGTGGCACATGCCAATTTGTCAAGGCATTGCGCACAATAGCCACACTGAGCCACCAGTATTCTACCTTGTTTGCACGTGCATGATCATGCCTAGTACATCTGCACTGTGATTGAGCACTCTGACCGTGGCTGACTCGTGTTACGATTCGTAGAAGTTAAAGTCATTTGGTAAACTTTGTAGGCCTGGTCAGTGGCACATGCCAACTTTATCAAGGCATTGTGCACAATAGCCACACCGAGCCACCAGAAATGTACCTCGTTTCCACCTGCAAGATCATGCCTAGTACATCTGAACTGTGATTGGGCACTCTGACCGTGGCTGACTCGTGTTATGATCAATGGAAGTAAAAGTCACTTACATACATTTGTGGTCATGGTAAGTGGCACATGCCAACTTTGTGAAGGCCTTGCGCACAGTAGCCACACCGAGCTGCCAATATTCTACCTTGTTGATACCTGCAAAGTCATGCCCAGTATATAAGCACTGTGATTGGACACTCTGACCGTGGCTGACTCGTGTTATGATTCATAGCCATTTAATGTACTTGGTAAACTTTGTGGTCATGGTCAATGGCACATGCCAACTTTGTCAAGGCATTGCGCACGATAGCCGTGCCAAGCCACCAGTTTTTTACCCTGTTTATACCTGCAAGGTCATGCATATTAGATGTGCACCGTGATTGGGTACCCTGACCGTGGCTGACTCGTGTTATGATTCGTAGAAGTTAAAGTCATGCCCAGTACATCTGCACTGTGATTGGACACTCTGACCGTGGCTGACTCGTGTTATGAACAATAGAAGTAAAAGTCACTTGGATACATTTGTGGTCATGGTCAGTGGCACATGCCAACTTTGTCAAGGCATTGCGCACAATAGCCACAACGTGCCACCAGTATTCTACCTTGTTTGCACCTACAAGATCATGCCTATTACATTTGCACAGTGATTGGACACTCTTACCGTGGCTGACTCGTGTTATGATGAATAGAAGTAAAGGTCACTTGGATACATTTGTGGTCATGGTCAA
>SZWC01002507.1:119781-129910 GCA_023375785.1 Penium margaritaceum | reverse complement strand
AGGACGCACCGCGGCGCCTCGAGTTCTCTATCCCAAGGGTGTCCTCACCTGCACCTTCTGTCACCCATGGCGGGAATTGTGCAGACTTGGACGATGCCCAGGAGGACCAAGCAGAGGAAGAAGAAGTATCGTTGGATCACCCTTCGGTGCAGGCTTTACACGCCCTGCATCAACTCGTCACCTTCTGTCCTCCGGCATTCCCCTCTCGCCCAACCGTTCACCCTCGTCGACCGGCCTTGGACAGCGGTGTGTCTCCACCACAAACAGAGAGGAACTTGGAGGCGGTGGGAAAACGGCAAAGGGAAACCCAACGGGAAGGCCCATCTATCGTGACTTCACGTCGTACAGATGCTCAGCAACAACCCCAACACCAACAGCAAACGAGCAAGGCATCCTCCGTTTTGGGAGCGTCGCGCCGCCGAGAAGTCCCAGCTCAAGGAGGAATCAATGCTTCATCCACGGTCGGACCCACCAGACAAGTACGAGCCTTGGGGGACACGCACATCCTAATAGGGGCTCCGTCGACCAAATATACCGTACCACGTTTCCAGTCAAAGATGCAGTCATCTCATCATCAAACAAGCAAGACGTTAACCATACCTGTGGCAGGAAGACTCCAGTAAAGACCCTGAATGACGGGTGGTTCAACTGGACCCGGATAAGGATCATTGGCTCATGTAGGCAAGCAGTATACTGTGCGAGTACAAGTGAGTTCAGTAAGACAGCACATGGGAAGTTTTGGGCTGGGAGGAACCGATGCAGGACGTGCTCGACCAAGGGGAGCAGTAGTCGCTTCATCGGCTGGTGCTAGGGCAGTTGGCCTGGTGCAAGCACATCGATCCCACCTGGGGGCCCCGCCACGGGCGTAGGTGCTAATGGTGCCTCCACAGGAACTGACATTTAACCGAGCGACGAAGGCTTCTTACACTCTCCCAAAGCTCGATGTCTTCAAGGGTGAAGCAGAGGAGGACCCGGCCATGTGGCTGTTCAAGTTGGGCACTTGTCTCGATTATGGGTTGTTATTTCCTGACTACATTGTCCCAGCAGTGCACCTAGCGCTACAAGGGAAAGCTTTGGAGTGGTTCACTGCATAGCATAAGGAACGTCCTTTTGCTGACTTTGATGATTTGGCGAATAGGATGACCGAGCGTTTCGACCTCATGAGCCTCGAAGAAGCAGCGCTCCACATTCGTACCATCCGCATGAAGGCTGGAGAAAACATCAAGTTACACAACGACAAGTTAACCAAGATCTCGGTGCGATGTGTCGACATACCCTTGCGCATGATTAAGGAGTATTACCGGGATTCTCTTGTCCCGGGGATCGCTAACACATTTGGATTTACGACATTTCAGCACATTAGACGCACTGAAGGAGGAAGTAGAACATNTGATTTGGCGAATAGGATGACCGAGCGTTTCGACCTCATGAGCCTCGAAGAAGCAGAGCTCCACATTCGTACCATCCGCATGAAGGCTGGAGAAAACATCAAGTTACACAACGACAAGTTAACCAAGATCTCGGTGCGATGTGTCGACATACCCTTGCGCATGATTAAGGAGTATTACCGGGATTCTCTTGTCCCGGGGATCGCCAACACATTTGGATTTACGACATTTCAGCACATTAGACGCACTGAAGGAGGAAGTAGAACATCAGCAAAGGGAAATCAAACGACAAACGGCTCAAGAACAGTTTGCTCTAAAGCAACATGTGGCGCCCACTATTTGCATGCCTACAGGAGCTTGGACACCCAACCTGAGGAACCCCCATAACTACCCACCCGTGAGTTGCTATGGATGCGTATAATTCACCCATCGGCACCGAGAATGTCCCAATCCCACCCCAATGCCAGGCGTGTCACCCAGAGGAGGACAATACCAAGGACGCGGACCGGTTGGACCAGGACCTGCCGCTGTACGGCAAGCTGTTGGTCCCAACACCACCGCCCGTCCCTCTGGTCCGGTGGGCAATGGGCCGGCGCAATGGAAGGCGTATGCGCAGCTGAGGGAGACGGGAGAGACACCAGCTGCTACTCAGCCATGTACCTCAGATACTCCTACACGGAATGTGAAGCTCGATCTTCCCCGCTGCGAAGAACAGACCTCGGAGACTCCCCTGACGGCTGCAGAACAGGAACTGGTCACGGTGGCTCGCGTACAAGGTGTGGAAGGATGGTCGATTGCGGAGATGTATGAGTGCATGCGCCAATATAAAGAGCAACAGGAACGGGCTGAAGCTGACCTGCAAACACGTATCGAAGCGCGCTCGACACGGTTACCAAGTCAGATTTCGGCGATGCCCCCGAAGCCCCCACCTTAACCGCGCACGCGCCCTCCAAGGGGTCCCACGCCTCCACGTCGTCGGAGGGTGACCTTTGCGCCTTCAGTATGCGACGAGCCCAGGGCAAGTGCCCTGACCTCCTTCCACCGTCCCTTCTAGGATATATCCTTTGGAGAGTATCTACAGCAAAATCCCACCTCGTAGCGGTTCTGCGAGGATACGCCAAAAAGCTTCGACCAGCCGGCATTCACCTTAGCTGCACTCGGGCCCCACATGACTGACTCAGCCGGGTAGCCAAATAAGCTGAACCCGACACATGGAGGTGGCGGCCCATGCCCCTTGCACCACCATGAATGCAGGCTCCCCACCATGAAGTGGCTAGCTGTTATGTGTGGATATGTGGCAAGAAGTTCCTAGCAATCATCGTCCTTGGCGCCACCCATACCACAGTGACACTTCAAGTCCTGCAAGCAATTGGCTGGCAGCACAAGATTCAACCAACAACTAAGGTGTTCACGAATGCATCCGGCGACATGGACGCAGGACACGGTGTCGTACGTATATAACCTTCCCCTGCAGGTGGGCCTCATCCACGACGTTGTGCGGGTGCAGGTCATGGTGGCCCGCACCTACGATGTCCTGCTAGGAACAGACTATCTCATCCCCCGACAAGCAGGCCTGTTCTATGCGGACGGAGTCATGAAGTTGATGTCATCAGGGTATACCACCTATACAGCTCTGATTGTGGGCCCAAGGACGTCAATGCCTACGAAGTTCGGTCACCCCTTCTCCCTGGAAGAAGCCCGTGCTGAAGACCACGCAGCCAGGAATTCTATCATGGCATTCCCCAAGCATGATACCCCTCTTGTGATTGCGCCACAAGCCAAGGAAGAAGAGATGATGGATTGCACACCCACACCCCAGCAACCATGCCCTGAACGAGCACAAGCTACTCCGACGGATGATCGACTGAAGCTCCCCATGGGACCGATACCCAAACCGTCAGCAGAATCGCCCACATGGCTGTTCCTTCCCACGACAGAACGCCACCGTGCTGACCTCAGCCGGGCCTCGATCACCTCACCTCATCCAGGGCCTCTTCAGTTGTTGAGCCGCCCACTCGTACCGGTGACCGCGCAGCCAACAATCCCAAACGATCTTGTCAAGGAGGCAAAGCGCAAAGGGAAAATGCTGGTGTGTGACAACGACACTACCATCTGTGAAGATGTCAGTTCAGAAGACTCAGATGAAGAACCCATGAGTGACGTCGGCTCGCTGCGCCTCGATGATGAGCCATCTTCATGTCAACCAAAGGCCCTCACTATCTCCCCATGTGGCTCCCGCAATTTCAACTTGCGGGTATATGATTATTGGGATCCAGACCCTGATCTCAGAGCCGGTCTGGTGGGGGATGAAGAACTACCACCACTCACAGTCCTACATTCCCAACGATGGGACCACATGCCCCATGAGCACCTAACAGAGGAGCAGAGGTAGGAAGTCAAGGAGCTTCTCATCTACCATGAAGAAATATGTGAAAACAAGTCAATGTAGATCGGAGCAGTCGACACGGTCCATGTCATTAACACAGGAGACGCAACTGCACATAAGCGGAAAGCTCGACGCCTGCTCTAGGACCAGAATGACATCATCAATGAGGTCCTGCGTGAGCGAAAGGAACAGGGCGTGATTGTCGAAGTGAAAAGCCCATGGCACTCCATTTTAGTGATTATGGGGAAATCGGACGGCACAAAACGGGTCTGTGTTGACTTCCGTGACCTTAACAAGGTCACCATTCAAGATGCTTACCCCATGCCACTCATCGTCGACATCCAAGAACGACAGTGCAGAAAGAGTTGGTTTGCCAAGCTTGACGTCAAATCTGCCTTTCACACTATTCATATGGATCGAAACTCTATGCTGAAGCAGTGTTGCCTTCGTTGCTCGTAGGAGGAGCATTACAACGACCTCGGAACCGCGAGGCACATCGATGCTCCATCGATGTGGTGTTGGGTTGTAGTCATGACCGGGACCGTCAGAGCCACAGTTTTACACACGCCCACGTCGTCACGCGGATTATTACCACCACAAAATTTGTTGGCGTGTTCGGCTCCGGAACCCTTGTTGCGGCGACGCATACTTGCATTCACGTCTGATACATTAATCTTGCCATGTGGCAGGACTGCATATGTCGGACCAATGTGTGTCTTGCATGTGGAGGTGGACATGTCAACCTTTGACAGGGTGGACTGATGGGCAATGCTCAGCCCTCATCTTTGGCCAACCTTTCTACGTCCAATCCATGCGCAACCTCGTTCTTTGGCGATCATGCGGACCAATGAACACATGACGGAGATAAAGGTCAAATGTAAATCACTGAGATTTTATGTACTCGACAAGTGCGTCCGTCAAACATGGTTTGCCTGCGAACCGACCAAGACGAATGTTTCATTACGAATTACGGATTTTGTTTATTCTGCCGCTATCCCCCATTCAAACGTTCAAACCATGTTTGAACCGCGATCGATGCAAAGAAAAGGAGGAACCGATCCACGATCGGTTCCTCGGCCATTGAGGCTGCTGAATCGACGGTCTACGAGCGGCGATCATGGACCGTTGATTCGGCAGCCAAATCAGCCGTACACAAGGCAAGGCAGTCCTGAATGCATCAAGCACCAACTGGTTCATTGGTGACGACTCAACCCGTGCTTGTGTCTTAGTAACAACACATCGTCCTGCTCCACGATGTAGCCAACACTTAGTCAGATTAGGCGTTGCCGCCGGGTCCCACCCGGCGGACATTCCTCTCGCCATGGCTTCTCAACCAAGTTCTCAGCCAAGCTCAAACAGAGCGTCTACTGCTGCATCCAGTCCCTCGACTGCTCCAGTGTCTGCTGTGTCTGCCCAGTTTGACGCGAGCAAGTGGAATCCACCTAGGAGGAGGGCACTGACTGGCGACTTTCTCACCAAGGAGCTGTCTAAGCACTGCGAACCGTGTCCAACGAGCAGCAAGAAGGCAGGCTTTGTTTGTGGGTCATGTGCAAAGAAAGTGAGCGGTACGTGTGACCGCATCCGCGGCCACTTCGCTTGCAATAACCCNGGAACAAGCCTGGCTGTGGATGAGTGGTCTGACAGGCAGGTTAGACCCATCTACAATGCCATGGCAGTGAATGCCATGGGATCCGTCCATCTGTTTTCACGTGATGCCAGTGGACTGACAAGGGATGCTGACCATGCTGCTTCCATGATAGAGGCAGCAATTGCAGCTGTGGGTGAGGACAGAGTTGTTTCTGTGATCTGTGACAATGCGTCCGTCAATAAGAAAGCATTTTCTGAGCTCAAGACGAAGTTCCCAAAGCTGTTCTTTCAGGGATGTTGTGCGCATAACATAGACCTCATCATGAAGGACATTGGGAAGTCGGCATGGGGTGCTGGGATCATTGGGAAATGTGAGAAGGTGATTGCCTTTTTCAGGAACAACGCCATGCCTCGGACATGGCTCAAGGACAAGACAGGGGGGAAGGTGCTGAAGAACAGGTGTGACACCCGCTTTGCATCTGTCTTTGACATGGTTGAGAGGTTGCTGGAGCTGAGGGAGGAGTTCGAGGAGTTTGTGCAGCTGGATGTTTGGAAGCAGATTGGGTCGCAAAGGGATGTGGGGTTCAGGAGCAGGAAGAAGGAGGTGAGAAGGATTGTACGCCGCAAGGTCTTCTGGCTGCAGGTGAGACAGCTCAAGGATCTGTTGTTACCGTTGGTGAAGGTGTTGCGTGTGGCTGACTCGCCTGGTGGGGGGGCTGGTGAAATCTACGAGGGGTTGCTTGACTGTGCTGAACAGCTGAAGGCACTGGCCGAGAAGAAAGGAAGGAAGGGAAGGAAAGTTGCCGAGTGCCATGTAAACTTTGTTCTGGGGAGGCTTGACCACCGCTGGTCTAAGGACATGTCGTGTCCTCTGTATGCCGCTGCTCGGCGGCTGCATCCAGAGCACTTCGGGAACGACCTGTCAAAGGATGCGACCACCCTGCAAGCTTGGCAGGCCGTGGTGGAGGCTTTGGTTCCTGAGGATAAGCAGGATGAGATCATGAAGGAGATTGGGGTCTTCCAGTTGGCACAGACTACAGTGAACCATGATCACATGGCAACCCCGCGCAGGAATGCAAAGGCTGTTGCTGCGGTTGCAAAAGTGAAATGTGGGACAATGACTGCCGTTGAGTGGCACGTGAATTACATGTGCAATCTTCCAGTGCTACGAGATTTGGCCTTGAAGCTCCTTTCACAACCATGCTCCTTGTCTGAGTGTGAACGTGTGTTTTCCGCACATGAGCTCATCCATACTGCCAGGAGGAACAGGCTCAAGGTCTCAACCCTGGAGCTCCTCGTGCGGTGCCATGTCCGCTTGCGCAAACACTACGGCAGGCAGGGGAGAAAAGAAGCAAAGGATCTGGCCAGGGCTGCGGTAGCTGCAGCAGAAGCAGAAGGAGATGCCAGCGAGGACGACGGAGAGGTGGTTAAGGAAGAGGGAGTGCTGAGTGAACCCGAGGATGAATGGGAGACTGATGATGAAGGTGAGGATGAGGAGGAGGAGGAGGACGCGGCTGGGGGAGACGATGATGTGGTGGAGGTTATGGCCTCCGTGCGTGTCCTGAGTGACACGCCTGGACTTCCTCATGCACGTCCAGTGCGTGTCCGCACACAGGAGAAGCTGGAGAAGAGCAACACAATTGTGGGAAAGAGGAGAGAAGGTGGTGGGAATGGTGCAGCAACAGCTGGCAATGGAGCAGACACTACAGGGAGGGAAGCAGATGACGACGGGGGGGAAGAAGCAACAGCAGGTGGGGAGGTACCAGGATCTGGTGCAGTTGCAGCAAGTGGGGCAGGAGCAGCAGGTAATGAGGGAGCAGCCGGTGGGGAGGGAGCGGCAAATGAGGATGGAGCAGCAGATGGGGCAGGAGCAGATAGTGGGCAGGGGGGAAGATCAGGTGAGGAAGGGGAAGTAGGTGGATCAGGTGACGGACAAGCAGCAGGTGAGGAAGGAGCAGCAGGTGGCCAGTTGGCTTCAACAACACGTGAACCAGCATCAACAGCAGGTTCAAGGATTGGCAGTTCCAAGCATAGTGCAAAGCGTGCTGCCCTTGTTGCACTAGCAGCAGCAAGGGCATCAAAACGTGCTGCAGGTAGTGCAGTGGCAGCTACAGCAGCCAGCAGGTTGGCAAGGCGCAGAGCTGGCACATTCCGAAAGTAGGACATGGTTCTGACAATGTTGTTAAGCGTTTGTGTCACATTCTATACATTGTGCCATTGCCAACTCCATTTCCACCATGTGCAATCCATTGTTACAATTCTACTCATGTGGAACATGCAATCCCATATAGCATTCCCTCAGTCCATGGAGGTTGTGTACACATGCAAATGAAATGGTGGATAATGTGTAACCTAGAAGCTTTGTGCTTGATGTACATGCATTGTCATGATTCGCCCTTTGCATAGTCAGTGTGTATGTGGCACAATGACTTAAGTTTACGTTCTGTTAAGTGCGGTGTAGTGCTCATTAGTAGTAGAGAAGCAGTGCAAATTCACATCACATGTAGGTGTGACCCGCTGCCTTGATATAGGTAATCATGTTGTAACATGCAATGAAGAATGATTTGAATAAGTCATGAATTTCTCATATCTGGCTACCTCAAACATTCTGTGCAATCCCATGCTCCAATGCATGTGAACTGACCATGCCCACTGTGTCCACATCGATGTGGCCAACATGGGGTACATCGATGTATCGATGTGGACATCGATGTACCGATGTTCGAGGCACCAAGGTCAACACTGTGCTGACGACAGCATTCATCACCCCGGACGGGCTATATGCCTTCACCCGTATGCCCTTCAGATTGCGCAATGCCAGTGCTACGTTTGAACGAATAATGGACCAAGTACTACGTAATGTTCCCAACGCATGTTGTTATGTGGATGACTTCATGGTCGCTGCGTTTGGCTTCCAAGAGCTGATGGCTTTGCTTGATGCCGTGTTTTCGGTCCTACACTCCGCAAACCTTCATTTGAAAGCCGCCAAGTGTGTCATTGAGGTGGTTAGCATGGAGTTCCTGGGATTTCTCATCTGTGCACAAGGAATATCTACAGACCCAGACAAGATTGCAGCCGTCCGTGAGTGGAAGCGCCCCATTACATCATCCGAGGTCAAGATCTTCCTGGGGCTCGTCAGCTTCTACCGCAAGTTCGTCCGTCATCATGCCATGATTGTTCGTCCTTTGCAGCACCTCACTCACCAAGATGAACCCTTTGAGTGGACGGAGGCCTGCCAGCTTGCATGGGTCGAGATTAAGCATTGCCTTATCACGGCGTTGATGCTGGCATTCTCGAATTTCAATATGCCGTTCGTCATCACAACAGACTTCTCACAGGAAGGTATTGGGGCTATCCTATCTCAACGCGGAGACGACGGCATGATGAGGGTGGTCTGCCACGACAGGTGCGCGCTCAACGACGCGAAAGATAAGTATCCTCCTGTGACAGGAGAATTTATGGCGGTCTTATGGGCTATCCAGTTATACAGATGTTACGTCAAGAATGGGAAACCCTTCACCATCCCCATAGATCATCAGGCCCTCCAATGGCTGCTTACGACGCCAGATCACGAGCGAATTCTTGGCAGATGGGCCCTACTTCTACAAGGACACAACCTCACGATCAAATATGAATCAGAATTTGTGAACCACAATACAGATGCTCTTAGCCGATTACCACGTGAAGGGTGGAAGGACCGCAGCTCCCACGAATTACCATCATATGGAGGTGGACCACCTGCGCACGAGCCCCCTCCTGGTGGAACTGTTGTGATTCAAGGCCAGGCGTGCGACCTCACCGCTGCGGAGTACCGCTGGGCATACCCTCTTGAGGGCTTCCCTCAATACGACGTGAACGTAGGCCACATCAATGTGCGATGAAGAATCGACCTCTTCAAGAATGTGCCAGGATGGACGCACAAAGAATACGGGGATTGGCTTCACCGTATGCAACGTGACCCTGCCCCAGCACCCACGGCGCACACTCTGCCAGTTGTGACGCCGACGCCACCAAGTGCGGTCCGTTCATCAGTGGCGGACGCCATCTGGTNAAGGCCAGGCGTGCGACCTCACCGCTGCGGAGTACCGCTGGGCATACCCTCTTGAGGGCTTCCCTCAATACGACGTGAACGTAGGCCACATCAATGTGCGATGAAGAATCGACCTCTTGAAGAATGTGCCAGGATGGACGCACAAAGAATACGGGGATTGGCTTCACCGTATGCAACGTGACCCTGCCCCAGCACCCACGGCGCACACTCTGCCAGTTGTGACGCCGACGCCACCAAGTGCGGTCCGTTCATCAGTGGCGAACACCATCTGGTAATTTTTTGACCGAACCCACCGCTTGCTGCCTTGGATGGAATTCCTTACTCATCTGCTAGGGTAAATTATAAAACTTGAGACTTTATTCGTGGAGATTAACGCCGCGTTGGCACCATCCGGGTGGAGAGTGAACTATAGGCTCAAATTGCCGGGTCACCGTAGGATGAGGGATCATGTCGATGGAACTCGGCGGGCCATTCACGACATTCTTGATACGGGGGTCCTTACATGGCGACCCATGGCCCTGTGCTGCCAACCATTGCCGGAGTACATGTGTACAGTGATCTCATGCACTGTCTGGATCGCCGGGGTGAAAATTGTCGCTATTGTGGATACGGGGGCGACGCATACCACGGTCGCCATGCGCGTCATTTGGCGGCTTAATTGGTCAAACCTCATCCGAGCCGTCGACCTCTGTTTCGGCACCGCGGGAGGGGAGATCA
>SZWC01002507.1:63366-115530 GCA_023375785.1 Penium margaritaceum | reverse complement strand
GCGGACAGAGGTGACGAGCCACCCGCAGCGAAAGGGCAGTGTCTTATTAACCAAAGAGCAGAGTTGGGCCGAACCCTCCGGGCAACACGTGCAGAGATGGCTCGTTTGACTGTAGGGCTGCAGCAGCTCGAGGCGGAGTTACCAGATCTGCAGCAGCTACGAACTGAGTGCGAGGAGGAGTGGGCAGCCGATCATGCGAGACTGCAGGATATGTCGCACCAAAGGGCGAGGGCCCTGGCCCTCCGTGAGGATGTCTTCTAGCAATACCGTACCATCTACACGCTGGTTGATCAGGCCAAACAACTCATCAATGAGCGCGTGCAGTACCTACAACAGCAATTGATCCGTGATATGGCCCGCGTGTTCATCACCAGTGCCGTGCACAGGCTGGAGGACGAGTGGGATGAGTACCTCGAAGAATTGGGGCACCTCTATGCGCTGGACATTTTGCACTACTACCAGACCGGCAGCCTTCTGCTGCTTCCTACACTGGACCATGATCCCCACCCACCCAGAACGAATCCAGCCCAACCTCCTTCCATTCCTGGCATGGAGTTTTCATCTGCACCATCACGACTTCCTCCGCTTTCTTTACCTCCTCGACCTCTCTCTTCACTGCGGAGCGCGAGCTTTATGCTGCTTTCTTGACTGGGTGGTACAGTATCGCCAGCAAGGTCCTCTTCCTGCAAACCTGCATCCTTTTCCTCACCGTGGGATCATGTTGCGGACTTCATACCGCCATGTGGAGGGAGATCGGCAGGATCATGCAGGCCTCACAGTTATCTTCCCGGAACAAACTGTCAACCCTCCTAACGCGATTGCACTGAGGGTGCTCATGCGCTGGCTTCACCGTCAGCGGCTCGGCCCTTCCTCCTCGGCATCTAATTTAAGCACGAATGGTGAAGAATTGCCCTGCAACCGCAAGGAGCATTCCTCAGCTGACCGTCCACCATTGACTGCCGTCCCACCCTCGGTGTCCGCCCTTCCTCCCTTGACATCCACTCAAGTGGGGATCATCGCAGGTCCGTCACACCCTCGACCCGCGCCGCTTGTGGCTGCAGCGACCACATCTCCAACGACTGCGTCGCCTCCGGTGGATCAGCTGTCGACTTCTCTTGCTTCCCCTCCACCCTCCTCTCCTCCTCTCTGGAGCGGGACTTAAAACGTTTTTCCAGTCTTCAGTCCTCTCCCCCACCCGCTCTCTCCTCGTGGCGGAAATAAAGAAGAGAAACCAGCGCGAAGACAGGAGCACATCCGAGCACCCACAATAAAAGAACCGCACGGATCTCAACAGACACGCACAACCGAGATCCGTGCACCGACACTATCATGTCCCAAAGTCCTGGAGAAATCCGACAAGCTATGCTCTGGCAAAACCATCGCAACACGTCTCTCAAAGAACACGAAGTAGCGCTTCCACCCCGCAGGGGTCCTAGCAAAGTCCAAGCAACACTACTTTAAGGTATCTTAGATCAATGTACTCTTGCTTCCACTATTCCATCAATCAATCATTTCTCTTCATCACTCTCGCAACTGTCATTGCTTCCATCCTCGGCCGGCTGCCTGTCTCGCATCGCTCACCTCCAGAACTTCTTAGTGCCAACCTGCTAAACTCATAACTTTTGCCAGTTAGCACCATGAGCCATCCCGTCTCGCACTCTTCCCTCCTCAAAATTCTGACATGGTATCAGAGCACTAGGTTTCTGTCAGAAATGTATGTTCTCTGAATCCGATTCTTGTTGCGGAAAGAGGCTCCGGATGATACAAGCAGAAGTCCAGGTCACCTCTCGCAAGAGAGAATAAATAAACGGTCCAGCGGTCCCATGCAAACCGTTACCGACCAAAGTGACAATAAGTTGCTCGCGTCCGGCTAGCGAAGAAGCCGTTGCTCGTATGTCCTGTTCGCCTGTATATATGGAGGATGTTCATTCCCTCCAAAACTTAACCAGAACAGTTCTGCCCATCCTGTTCCCCTTTGGTTCCGTGGCTTCGCCGCCGTGTCCTCGCTCCGCTCATCTCTCACACTTCCTGTCTTCTCCACCTCTTAACGCTTCGCTCAGTCACTCTCGCTCCTTCACTCAGCCCTCACACTCCGCCAATCATCACTCGCATGGCAAGCACCCTCTCTCACATCAACTTGTCTACCTCGGCTACCTCGCTTCTCAGTCTCCACCTACTCTCGCGACTAACTGCTTGCATCGCTCTCGCCTACGTCACTCTGCTAACGCCCGAATGCCTGTCTGTTGCTTCTGCTTACTTCTGCCGTCGTCACTCTCATGACTACATTCTTCTGACATGGTACCAGAGCTTCAGGCAACATCACCTGGAGACCCGTGACCGTATTATCGCCCTGCCGCCGTCCTCGCTCCCTCGCTTCTGCTCTTATTCTCCTGCCACCGCTACCGCCATCTCGCACCTCCTCGCTTCATCCGCAGCTGACACTTGCAGTCGGATGAGTTCTCTACGCTGAAGAAACGCCTCGTCGTCCTAAGAAGGCCCTGCGCCCATTTCTGCGCCCGTGACCAACAACCGGTGACGTGTCGCCTATATCAGTTGCAAGTGACTCCCGAGCCGCCACCTGCTGTCAACTACCGAGAAGCTTCCTACTCTCTGTCCTCCGCTGCTCCTCATCACATCTGCCTGCGCCAGCATCTTCCTCGCTTTCTCCTCGCCTCATCAGCCTCATCTGCCCCTTCCTCACTGTCATCCCCATCTTGCCAGCATCCATCATCTCGAGCCACCTTCTCGCATCACCTCCTTGCCTCTTCAGCAGCTGCAGTCAAAGCTGTTGCTGCCAGGATATCGGACACCACCGCTCTTTCTGCTCCCATTTCCGAGCCAACTGGGGAACAAGCCATCACTCTCCTGGCATCAGCAGTCTAAGTCCCTGCCCACTGCCTGACTTCCTCTGCCACAGCCAATTTCCTCCAGCCAACAGGATATCGGACACCACCAGTCTTCCTGCTCCCACTTCCGAGCCAACTGGGGAACAAGCCGTCACTCTCCTGAACGCAAGAGGAAGTGGTTGTTTCACCTCCATCTGCCGCACCGCATTTCATCCTCTCCCTCTCCGCCCACATCGCTCTCCGTCTCTCGCCGTTTTCATCTGCCTCCTTCATTCCTCTTCCTCCTCATTCGAGGTTCCTCAGCTTCATAGGCCTCTCGCCTCTGCCTAATCTTCATCCCTTTGTCATCAGCATCATCTAGACCGCCTCCGCATCGCCTCCCCCTCCATCATCAGCATTCTCCGCACCGCCTTCCATTCATCATCCGCATCAGCATCATCTCCTCACGCACATGGTTTCGCCCCTGTGCCCACTCCATCATCAATCGTTTTTCACCATCATCCGCTTCAGCTCCGCTCGGCACAAGGATCCGCCCGGTCGTATCGCCTTTTCCGCGACGACCTGCGCCCACGCCAGAAACTTCCTTTAGCGCACGTGGTTCTGGCCTTGCGCCCACTCATAAATCAATTGCTTCTCCGCTTCGCATTGCTTCCAGCTTGGCACAAGGATCCGCCCGGTCGCTTCGCCTTTTTTGTGACGACCTGCGCCCACGCTGAAACTTCCTCAGCGCACGAGGTTTCGCCCCTGCGCACACTTTGTCAAGGGATTACGCACAATAGCCACATCGAGCCACCAGTATTCTACCTTGTTTGTTCCCGCAAGATCATGCATAGTACATGTGCACTGTGATTGGGCACTCTGACCGTGGCTGACTCATGTTACAAGTCCTAGAAGTTGAAATCACTTGGACAAATTTGTGATCATGGTCAGTGGCACATGCCAACTTTGTCAAGGCATTATCCACAATAGCCACACCGACCCACCAGTATTCTACCTTGTTTATACCTGCAAGGTCATGCCTAGTACACGTGCACTGTGATTGGGCACTCTGAACGTGGCTGACTGGTGTCATGATTCATAGCTGTTTAAGGTACTTGCATAAATTTGTGGTCATGGTCAGTGGCACAGGCCAACTTGTCAAGTTATTGCACACAATAGCCGTGCCAAGTGACCAGTTTTTTTACCGTGTTCATACCAGCAAGGTCATGCATAGTACATGTGCACTGTGAGTGTTAACTCTGACCGTGGCTGACTCGTGTTACGATTCGTAGAAGTTAAAGTCACTTGGATATGTTTGTGGTCATGGTCAGTGGCACATGCCAACTTTGTCAGTGCATCGCACACAAAAGCCGCACCGAGCCACCAGTGCTTTACCTTGTTTATACCTGCAACGTTATGCCTAGCACACGTGCACTGTGATTGGGTACTCTGACTGTGGCTGACTCATGTGATGATTCATAGAAGTTAAAGTCACTTGGTTATCTTTGTGGTCATGGTTAGTTGCACAGGCCAACTTTGTCAAGGCATTGCGCACAAAAGCCACACCGAGCCACCAGTATTCTACCTTGTTTGTTCCTGCAAGATCATGCATAGTACATGTGCACTGTGATTGGGCAATCTGACCGTGGCTAACTCGTGTTACAATTCGTAGAAGTTAAAGTCACTTGGATAAATTTGTGGTCATGGTCAGTGGCACATGCCAACTTTGTCAAGGCATTGCGCACAATAGCGACACCAAGCCACCGGGTTTTTACCTTGTTTATACCTGCAAGATCATGCATAGTTCATGTGCCCTGTAATTAGGCACTCTGACCATGGCTGACTCATGTTGCAATTGGTAGAAGTTAAAGTCACGTGGGTACGTTTGTAGTCATGGTCAGTGGCACATGCCAACTTTGTCAAGGCATTGCGCACAATAGCCGCGCTGAGCCACCACTGTTTTACCTTGTTTATACCTGCAAGCTTATGCCTAGCACACGTTCACTGTGATTGGGTACTCTGACCATGGCTGACTCGCGTGATGATTCATAGACGTTTAAGGTACTGTGATAGACTTGTGGTCATGGTCAGTTGCACATGCCAACTTTGTCAGGGCATAGGGCACAATAGCCACGCCACGCCACCAGTTTGTTTACCTTGTTTATACCTGCAAGGTCATGCATATTAGATGTGCACTGTGATTGGGCACTCTGACCGTGGCTGACTCATGTTACGATGCGTAGAAGTTAAAGTCACTTGCTATACTTTGTGGTCATGGTCAGTGGCACATGCCAACTTTGTCAAGGCATTGCGCACAATAGCCACACCAAACCACCAATTTATTACCTTGTTTATATCTGCGAGGTCATGCGTAGTACACTTGCACTGTGATTGGGTACTCTGACTGTAGCAGAATCATTTGATGATTCATAGAAGTTGAAGTCACTAGGTAAACTTTATGGTCATGGTCAGTGGGACACGCCAACTTTGTCAAGGTATTACGCACAATAGTCACACCGAGCCACCGGGGTTTTACCTTATTTATACCTGAGAGGTCATGCATAGTACACGTGCACTGTAATTGGGCACTCTGACCGTGGCTGACTCGTGTTACAATTCGTATAACTTAAAGTCACTTGGTAAATTTTGTGGTCATGGTTAGTGACACATGCCAACTTTGTCAAGGCATTGCGCACAATAGCCACACCAAGCCACCAGTATTCTACCGTGTTTATACCTGCAAGGTCATGCATAGTACATGTACACTGTGATTGAGCACTCTGACCGTGGCTGACGCGTGCTCCAATTTGTCGAAGTTATAAGTAGTTGGTTAACTCTGTGGTCATGGTCAGTTGCACATGCCAACTTTGTCAAGGCATTGCGCACAACAGAAACACCAAGACACCGGTTTTTTACCTTGTATATACCTGCAAGGTCATGCATAGTACATGTGCACTGTGATTGGGCACTCTGACCGCGGCTGACTCGTGTTACGATGCGTACAAGTTAAATTCACCTGGTTAACTTTGTGGTCATGGTCAGTGGCACATGCCAACTTTGTCAAGACATTGTACACAATAGCCACAGCGAGCCACCAGTGTTTTACCTTGCTTGTGCCTGAAAGGTTTTGCCTAGCACACGTGCACTGTGATTGGGCACTCTGACGGTGGCTGACTCGTGCTATGATTCGTAGAAGTAAAAGTTACTTGGTAAACTTTGTGGTCATGGTCGGTGGCACATGACAACTTTGTCAAAGCATTGCGCACAATAGCCACACCAAGCCACCGGTTTTTTTACCTTGTTCATACCTGCCAAGTCAAGCATAGTACATGTGCACTGTGACTGGGCACTTTGACAGTGGCTGACTCACGTGATGATTCATAGAAGTTAAAGTCACTTGGTGAACTTTGTGGTCATGGTCAGTTGCACAGGTAAACTTTGTCAAGGCATTGCGCACAATAGCCACACCAAGCCACCGGGTTCTTACCTTGTTCATACCAGCAAGGGCATACGTAGTACATGTGCACTGTGATCAGGCCCTCTGACTGTGGCTGACTCGTATTACAATTCGTAGAAGTTAAAGTCACGTAGATAAGTTTGTGGTCATGGTCAGTAGCACATGCCAACTATGTCAAGGAATTGCGCACAATAGCCGCACTGAGCCACCAGTGTTTTACCGTTTTATACCTGCAAGTTTATGCCTAGCACACGTGCACTGTGATTGGACACTCTGACCGTGGCTGACTCATGTCATGATTCATACACGTTTAAGGTACTTGAATAAATTTGTGGTCATGGTCAGTTGTACATGCCAACTTTGTCAAGGGATTGCGCACAATAGCCCGGCCAGGCCACCTGTTTTTTGCCTTGTTCATACCAGCACGGTCATGCATACTACATGTGCACTGTGATTGGGCATTCTGACCGTGGCTGACTCGTGTTACGATGCGTAGAAGTTAAAGTCACTTGGTAAACTTTGCGGTCATGGTCAGTGGCACAGGCCAACTTTGTCAAGGCATTGCGCACAATAGCCACACTGCGCCACCAGTGTTTTACCTTGTTTTGTACCTGCAAGTATAATCCTAGCACACGTGCACTTTGATTGGACACCAGAGCCACCAGTATTGTACATTGTTTGTACCTGCAAGATCATGCCTAGTACATCTGCACTGTGATTGGACACTCTGAATGTGGCTGACTCGTGTTATGATTCATGGAAGTTAAAGTCAATTGGATACATTTGTAGTCATGGTCAATGGCACATGCCAACTTTGTCAAGGCATTCGCACAATAGCCACACCCAGCAACCAGTATTCTACCTTGTTTATACCTGCAAGGTCATGCCGAGTATTTTTGCACCATGATTGGACACTATGACTGTGGCTGACTCGTGTTATGATTCATAGCCGTTTAAGGTACTTGGTAAACTTTGTGGTCATGGTCAGTGGCACATGCCAACTTTGTCAAGGCATTGCGTACTATAGCCTTCCCAAGACACCGGGTGTTTTACCCTGTTTATACCTGCAAGGTCATGCATATTACATGTGCACTGTGATTGGGCACTCTATCCATAACTGACTCGTGTTACGATTTGTAGAAGTTAAATTCACTTGGTAAACATTTGTGGTCACGGTCAGGGGCGCATGCCAACTTTGTCAAGGCATTGGGCACAATAGTCACACCGAGCCACCAGTATTCTACCTTGTTTGCACCTGCAAGATCATGCCTAGTACATCTGCACTGTGATTGGACACTCTGACCGTGGCTGACTCGTGTTATGATTCATGGTCGTTTAAGGTACTTGGAAAACTTTGTGGTCATGGTCAGTGGCACATGCCAACTTTGTCAAGGCATTGCGCACAATAGCCACGGTCAGAGTGTCCAATCACAGTGCATATATACAGGGCATGACCTTGCAGGTATAAACCAGGTAGAATTCTGGTGGTTTGGTGTGGCTATTGTGCACAATGCCTTGACAAAGTTGGCATGTACCACTGACCATGACCACATATGTATCCAAGTGAATTCTACTTCTATTGATCATAACACAGGTCAGCCATGGTCAGAGTGTCCAATCACAGTGCAGATGTACTAGGCATGATCTTGCAGGTGCAAACAAGCTAGAATACTGGTGGCTCGGTGTGGCTATTGTGCGCAATACCTTGACAAAGTTGGCATGTGCCACTGACCATGACCACAATGTTTACCAAGGGACTTAAACGGCTATGAATCATAACGCGAGTGAGCCACGGTCAGAGTGTCCAATCACACTGCAGATGTACTAGGCATGATCTTGCAGGTGCAAACAAGGTAAAAACCCGGCGGCTTGGCACAGCTATTGTACGCAATGCCTTGACAAAGTTGGCATGTGCCACTGACCATGACCACAAAGCTTACCAAGTACCTTAAACGGCTATGAATCATAACACAATTCAGCCACGGTCAGGGTGTCCAATAACAGTGCAGATATACTGGGCATGACCTTACAGGTATATAAAAGGTAGAATACTGGTGACTCGGTGTGGCTATTGTGGGCAATGCCTTGGCAAAGTTGGCATGTGCCACTGGCCATGACCACAAATGTATCCAATGGACTTTTACTTCTATTGATGATAACACGAGTCAGCCACGTTCAGAGTGTCCAATCACAGTGCAGATGTACTAGGCATGATCTTGCAGGTATAAACAAGGTAGAATACTGGTGACCCGGTGTGGCTATTGTGCGCAATGCCTTGACAAAGCTGGCATGAGCCACTGACCATGACCAAACAGTTTACCAATTACATTAAACGGCTATGAATCATAACACGAGTCAGCCACGGTCAGAGTGTCCAGTCACAGTGCAGATATACTAGGCATGACCTTGCAGATACAAACAAGGTAGAATACTGGTGACTCCGTGAGGCTATTGTGCGCAATGCCTTGACAAAATTTTCATGTGCCACTGACCATGACCACAACTGTATCCAATTGACTTTTACTTCTATTGATCATAACACGAGTCAGCCACGGTCAGAGTGCCCAATTGCAGTACACATGTAATACGCACGGCCTTGCAGGTATAAACAAGGTGGAAAACTGGTGGCTTGGCACGACTTTGTGCACAATGCTTTGACAATGTTGGCATGTGCCACTGACCATGACCACAATTTGTACCAAGTACCTTAAACGGCTATGAATCATAACACGAGTCAGCCACGGTCAGAGTGTTCAATCACGGTGCAGATACTCTGGGCATGACCTTACAGGTATAAACAAGGCAGAATAATGGTGGCACGGTGTGGCTTTTGTGTGCAATGCCTTGGCAAAGTTGGCATGTACCACTGACCATGACCACAAATGCATCCAAGTGACTTTTACTTCTATTGATCATAACACGAGTCAGCCACGGTCAGAGTGCCCAATCACAGTGCACATCTAACATGCATGGCCTTGCAGGCATAAACAAGGTTAAAAACCGGTGGCTTGGCACGGCTATTGTGTACAATGCCTTGACAATGTTGGCATGTGCCACTGACCATGACCACAAAATTTACCAAGTACCTTAAACGGCTATGAATCATAACATGAGTCAGCCACGGTCGGAGTGTCCAATCACAGTGTAGATACTCTGGGCATGACCTTACAGGTGTAAACAAGGTCGAATACTGGTGGCACGGTGTGGCTATTGTGTGCAATGCCTTGGCAAAGTTGGCATGTGCCACTGAACATGACCACAGATGTATCCAAGTGACATTTACTTCTATTGATCATAACACGAGTCAGCCACGGTCAGAGTGTCCAATCACAGTGCAGATGTACAGGGCATGATCTTGCAGGTTCAAACAAGGTAAAAAACCGGTGGCTTGGTGTGGCTATTGTGTGCACTGCCTTGACAAAGTTGGCATGTGGCACCGACACGACCACAAATGCATCAAAGTGAATTTTACTTTTATTGATCATAACACGAGTCTGCCACGGTCAGAATGGCCAATCACAGTGCAGATGTACTAGGCATGATCTCGCAGGTATAAACAATGTAGAATATTGGTGGCTTTGTGTGGCTATTGTGCGCAATGCCTTGACAAAATTGACATGTGCCACTGACCATGACCACAAAGTGTGCCATGTACCTTAAACGGTTATGAATCATAACACGAGTCAGCCACAGTCAGAGTGTCCAGTCACAGTGCACATATTCTGGGTATTACCTAGCAGGTATAAGCAAGGTAGAATACGGGTGGCTTGGTATGGCTATTGTGCGCAATGCCTTGACAAAGTTGGCATGTGCCACTGACCATGACCACAAATGTATCCAAGTGACTTTTACTTCTATTGATCATGAAACGAGTTAGCCACGGTCAGAGTTCCCAACCACAGTGCACATCCAATATGCACGAACTTGCAGGTATAAACAAGTTAAAAAACTGGCTGCTTGGCACGGCTATTGTGCGCAATGCCTTGACAAAGTTGGCATGTGCCATAAACCATGACCACAATGTTTACCAAGTACCTGAAACGGCTATGGTTCATAACACGAGTCAGCCACGGTCAGAGTGTCCAATCACAGTGAATATGTACTAGGCATGACCTTGCAGGTACAAACAAGGCATTGCACTTATGGCTCGGTGTGGCTATTATGCACAATGCCTTGACAAAGTTGGCATGTGCCACTAACCATGACCACAAAGTTTACCAAATGACTTTAACTTCTACGAATCATAACACGAGTCAGCCACGGTTAGAGTGCCCAAGCACAGTGCACATCTTATATGCATGGCCTTGCAGGTATAAACAAGGTAAAAAACCGGTGGCTTGGCACGGCTATTGTGCGCAATGCCTTGACAAAGTTGGCATGTGCCACTGACCATGAATACAAAGTTTACCAAGTACCTTAAATGGCTATGAAACATAACACGAGTCAGCCACGGTCAGGGTGTCCAATCACAGTGCAGATATAATGTGCTTGACATTACAGGTATAAACAAGGTAGAATACTGGTGGCGCGGTGTGGCTATTCTGCGCAATGCCTTGACAAAGTCCGCATGTGCCACTAACCATGACCACAAAGTTTACCAAGTGCCTTTAACTTCTACGAATCGTAACACGGGGCAGCCAAGGTAAGAGTGCCCAATCACAGTGCACATCTTATATGCATGACCTTGCAGGTATAAACAAGGTAAAAAACCGGTGGCTTGGCACGGCTATTGTGCAAAATGCCTTGACAAAGTTGGCATATGCCACTGACCATGACCACAAAGTTTATTAAGTACCTTAAACGGCTATGAATCATAACTCGAGTCAGCCACGGTCAGAGTGTCCAATCACTGTGCAGATATACAGGGAATGACCTTGCAGGTATAAACAAGGTAGAATACTGGTGGCTCGGTGTGGCTATTGTGCACAATGCCTTGACAAAGTTGGCATGTGCCACTGACCATGACCATAAATGTATCCAAGTGACATATACTTCTATAGATCATAACACGAGTCAGCCAGGGTCAGAGTGTCCAATCACAGTGCAGATGTACTAGGCATGATCTTGCAGGTGCAAACAAGGTAGAATATTGTTGGCTCTGTGTGGCTATTGTGCGCAATGTCTTGACAAAGTTGGCATGTGCCACTGACCAGGACCACAAAGTTTACCAATTGACTTTAACTCCACGAATCATAACACGAGTCAGCCACGGTCAGAATGTCCAATCACAGTGTAGATATACTGGACATGACCTTACAGGTATAAACAAGGTAGAATACGGGTGGCTCGGTGTGGCTATTCTGCGCAATGCCTTGACAAAGTTGGCATGTGCCACTGACCATGACCACAAGGTTTACCAAGTACCTTAAACGGCAATGAATCATAACACGAGCCAGCCATGGTCAGAGTGTCCAAGTACAGCGCAGATATACTGGGCATGACCTTGTAGGTATAAGCAAGGTGGAATACTGGTTGCTTGGTGTGGCTATTGTGCGTAATGCCTTGACAAAGTTGGCATGTGCCACTGACCATGACCACAAATGTATCCAAGTGACATACACTTCTATTGATCATAACACGAGTCAGCCACGGTCGTAGTGTGCAATCATAGTGCAGATGTACTAGGCATGATTGTGTAGGTGCAATTAAGGTAGAAAACCGGTGGCATGGCACGGCTATTGTGCGCAATGCCTTGACAAAGTTGGCATGTGCCACTGACCATGACAAGAACGTTTACCAAGTACCTTAAACGACTATGAATCATAACAGGAGTCTGCCACGGTCAGATTGTCCAATCATAGTGCAGATATACTGGGCATGACCTTATAGGTATAAACAAGGTAGAATACTGGTGGCTCGGTGTGGCTAATGTGTGCAATGCATTGACAAAGTTGGCATGTGCCACTGACCATGACCACAAAACTATCCAAGTACATTAAACGGCTTTGAATCATAACACAAGTCAGCCAATGTCAGGTTGTCCAATCACAGTGCAGATATACTGGGAATCACATTGCAGGTATTAAAAAGGTAGAATACTGGTTGCTCGGTGTGCCTATTGTGTGCAATGCCTTGACAAAGTTGGCACGTGCCACTGACCATGACCACAAATGTATCCAAGTGACTTTTACTTCTTTTGATCATAACACGAGGTAGCCACGGTCAGAGTGTCCAATCACAGTGCAGATGTACTAGGCATGATCTTGCAGGTTCAAACAAGGTAAAAAGCCGGTGACTTGGTGTGGCTATTGTGTGTAATGTCTTGACAAAGTTGGCATGTGCCACTGACCATGACCACAAATGTATCAAAGTGACTTTTACTTCTACTGATCATAACACAAGTCAGCCACGGTGTTAGTGTCCAATCACAGTGCAGATGTACTAGGCATGATCTTGCAGGGTTAAACAAGGTAGAATACTGGTGGCTAGGTGTGGCTATTGTCCACAATGCCTTGACTCCGTTGGCATGTGCCACTGACCATGACCACAAAGTTTACCAAGTGACTTTAACTTCTACAAATCGTAAAACGAGTCAGTCACGCTCAGAGTACCCAATCACAGCCCACATGTAATATGCATGACCTTGCAGGTATAAATAAGGTAAAAAACCGGTGGCTTGGCACGGCTATTGTGCGCAATGCCTTGACAAAGTTGGCATGTGCCACTGACCATGACCACAAATGTATCCAAGTGACGTTTACTTCTATTGATCATACAACGAGTCAGCCACGGTTAGAGTGTCCAATCACAGTGTAGATGTACTAGGCATGATCTTGCAGGTGCAAACAAGGTAGAATACATGTGGCTCAGCGTGGCTATTGTGCGCAATGCCTTGACAAAGTTGGCATGTGCTACTGACCATGACCACAAAGTTTACCAAGTGACTTTTACTTCTATTTATCATAACACAAGTCAGCCACGGTCAGAGTGTCCAATAACAGTGCATATTTACTACGCATGATCTTGTAGGTGCAAACAATGTACAATACTGGTGGCTCGGTGTGGCTATTGTGCGCAATGCCTTGACAAAGTTGACATGTGCCACTGACCATGACCACAAAGTTTACCATGTACCTTAAACGGCTATGAATCATAACACGAGTCAGCCACGGTCAGAGTGTCCAAGCACAGTGCAGACATACTGGGCATGACCTTGTAGGTATAAACAAGGTAGAAAACTGGTAGCTTGGCACGGCCATTGTGCATAATGCCTTGACAAAGTTGGCATGTGCCACTGACCATGACCACAAATTTTATCAAGTACCTTAAATGGCTATGAATCACAACACGAGTCAGCCACGGTCAGAGTGTCCAATCACAGTGCATACATACTGGGCATGACCTTGCAGGTATAAATACGGTAGAATACTGGGGGCTCGGTGTGGCTATTGTGCGCAATGCCTTGACAAAGTTGGCATGTGCCACTGACCATGACCACAAATGGTTCCAAGTGACTTTTACTTCTATTGATCACACAATGACCCAGCCACGGTCAGAGTGTCCAATCACAGTGCAGATGTACTTGGCATGATCTTGCAGGTGCAAAAAAGGTAGAATACTGGTGGCTCGGTATGGCTATTGTGTGCAATGCCTTGACAAAGTTGGCATGTGCCACGGGCCATGACCACAACGTTTACCAGGTGACGTTAACTTATACGAATCATAACACGAGTCAGCCACGGTCAGAGTGTCCAATTACAATGCAGATGTACTAGGCATGATCTTACAGGTGCAAACAAGGGAGAACACTGGTGGCTCGGTGTAGCTATTTTGCGCAATTCCTTGACAAAGTTGGCATGTGTCACTGACCATGACCACAGATGTATCCAAGGGAGTTTTACTTCTATTGATCATGACACGAGTCAGCCACCGTCAGAGTGTCCAATCACAGTGCAGATGTACTAGGCATGATCTCGCAGGTAGAAACAAGGTAGAATACTGGTGGCTTGGTGTCGCTGTTGTGTGCAATGCCTTGACAAAGTTGGCATGTGCCACTGACCATGACCACAAATGTATCCAAGTGCCTTTTACTTATATCGATCATAACACGAGTCAGCCATGGTCAGAGTGTCCAATCACAGTGCAGATGTACTAGTGATGATCTAGCAGGTATAAACAAGGTAGAATACTGGTGGCTCCGTGTGGCTATTGTGTGCAATGCCTTGACAAAGTTGGCATGTGCCACTGACCATGACTACAAAGTTTACCAAGTACCTTTAACGACTATGAATCATAACACGAGTCAGCCATGGTCAGAGTGTCCAATCATACTGTAGATATACTGAGCATGACCTTGCAGGTACAAACAAGGTAGAATACTGGTAGATCGGTGTGGATATTGTGCGCAATGCCTTGACAAAGTTGGCAGGTGCCACTGACCATGACCACAAAGTTTACCAACTGACCTTAACTTCTACGAATCATAACACGAGTCAGCCACGGTCAGAATGTCCAATCACAGTGCAGATGTACTAGGCATGATGTTGCAGGTGCAAACAAGGTGGAATACTGGTGGCTCGGTGTGGCTATTGTGCGCAAATCCTTGACATTGTTGGAATGTGCCACTGACCATGACCACAAATGTACCCAAGTGACTTTTACTTCTATTGATCCTAACACGAGTCATTCGGTCAGAGTGTCCAATCACAGTGCAGATGTACTAATCATGATCTAACAGGTAGAAACAAGGTAGAATACTGGTGGCTCGGTGTGGCTATTGTGTGCTATGCCTCGACAAAGTTGGCATGTGCCACTGACCATGACCACAAAGTTTACCAAGTACCTTAAACGGCTATGAATCATAACACGAGTCAGCCATGGTCAGAGTGTCCAATCACAGTGCAGATATACTGTGCATGACCTTGCAGGTACAAACAAGGTAGAATACCGGTAGATCAGTGTGGATGTTGTGCGTGATGCCTTGATTAAGTTGGCATGTGCCATTGACCATGACCACAAAGTTTACCAAGTGACTTTAACTACTACGAATCGTAACTCGAGCCAGCCACGGTCAGAGTGCCCAATCATAGTTCAGATGTACTTGGCATGACCTTGCAGGTAGAAACGATGTAAACACCGGTGGCCTGGCACGGCTGCTGTGCGCAATGCCCCGACAAAGTTGGCATGTGCCATAGACCATGACCACAAAGTTTACCAAGTACCTTAAACGGCTATGAATCACAACACAAGTTAGCCACGGTCAGAGTGTTCAATCACAGTGCAGATTAACTGGACATGACCTTACAGGTATAAACAAGGTAGAATACTGGTAGCTCGGTGTGGCTACTGTGTGCAATGCTTTGACAAAGTTGGCATGTGCCACTGACCATGACCACAAATGTATTCAAGTGACTTTTACTTCTATTGATCATAACATGAGTCAGCCACGGTCAGAGTGTCCAATCACAGTGCAGATGTACTAGGCATGATCTTGGAGGTATAAACAAGGTAGAATACTGGTGGCTCGGTGTGGCTATTGTGCGCAATGCCTTGACGGAGTTTGCATGTGCCACTGACCATGACCACAAAGTTAACCAAGTGACTTTAACTTCTACGAATCGTAACACGAGTCAGCCACGGTCCGAGTGCTCAATCACAGCGTACATCTAATATACATGACCTTGCAAGTATGAACAAGGCAAAAAACCGGTGGCTTGGCACGGCTATTGTGCGCAATATCTTAACAAAGTTGGCATGTGCCACTCACCATGACCACAAAGTTTACCAAGTACCTTAAACGGCTATTAATCATAAAACGAGACAACCACGGTCAGAGTGTCCAATCACAGTGCAGATGTAATGGACATGACCTTACAGGTATGAATAAGGTAGAATACTGGTGGCTCGTTGTGGCTATTGTGCACAATACCTTGACAAAGTTGGCATGTGCCACTGACCATGACCACAAATGTATCCAAGTGAATTTTACTTCCATGAACCATAACACGAGTCAGCCATGGCTGGAGTGTTCAATCACAGTTCAGATGTACTAGGCATGACCTTGCAGGTATGAACAAGGTAGAATACTGGTGGCTTGGCACGGCTATTGTGCGCAATGCCTTGACAAAGTTGGCATGTGCCACTGACCATGACCACAACGTCTGCCAAGTACCTTAAACGGATATGAATCAAAACATGAGTTGGCCATGGTGAGAGTGTCCAATCATAGTGCAGAAGTACTAGGCATGATCTTGCAGGTACAAACAAGGTAGAATACGTGTAGATCGGTGTGACTATTGTGCGCAATGCCTTGACAAAGTTTGCATGTGCCACTGACCATGACCACAAAGTTTACCAAGTGACTTAAAACGGCTATGAATCATAACACGAGTCAGCCACAGTCAAAGTGTCCAATCACAGTGCAGATATGCTGGGCACGACTTTACAGGTACAAACAAGGTAGAATACTGGTGGCTCGGTATGGCTATAGTGCGCAATGCCTTGACAAAGTTGGCATGTGGCACATGCCAACTTTGTCAAGGCATTGCGTACAATAGCCACCCCAAGCCACCAGTATTCTACCTTGTTTGCACCTGCAAGATCATGTCTAGTACATTTGCACTGTGATTGGACACTCTGAGCGTGGCTTACTCGTGTTATGCTCAATAGAAGCAAAAGTCACTTGGATACATTTGTGGTCATGGTCAGTGGCACATGCCAACTTTGCCAGGGTATTGCGCACAATAGCCACAACGAGCCACCAGTATTCTACATTTTTTGTACCTGCAAGGTCATGCCCAGTATATCTGCACTGTGATTGGACACTCTGATCGTGGCTGACTCAAGTTATGATTTGTAGAAGTTAATGTCACTTGGTGAACGTTCTGGTCATGGTCAGTGGCACATGTCAACTTTGTCAAGGCATTACTTACAATAGCCACACAAAGACACCAATGTACCATTTTTGGACCTGCAAGATCATGCCTAGTATATCTACACTGTGATTGGACACTCTGCTAATGGCTGACTTGTGTTATAATCAATAGAAGTAAAAATCACTTGGATACATTTGTGGTCATGGTCAGCGGCACGTGCCAACATTGTCAAGGTATTCCGCACAATAGCCACACCGAGACACCAGTATTCTACCTTTTTTGTACCTGCAAGATCATGCCTAGTACATCTGCACTGTGATTGGAAACTCTGACCGTGGCTGACTCATGTTATGATCACTAGAAGTAAAAGTCACTTGGATATATTTGTGGTCATGGTCAGTGGCACATGCCAATGTTGTCAAGGCATTGTGCACAATAGGCACACCAAGTCACCAGTATTCTACCTTGTTTATACCTGCAAGGTCATGCCCATTATATCTTCACTGTGACTGGAAACTCTGACCGTGGCTGACTCGTGTTATGATTCATAGCTGTTTCAGGTACTTGGTAAACGTTTCGGTCATGGTCAGTGGCACATGCCAACTTTGTCAAGGCATTGCGCACAATAGCCGTGCCAAACCACCGATTTTTACCCTGTCTATACCTGCAAGGTCATGCATATTAGATGTGCACTCTGATTGGGTACTCTGACCATGGCTGACTCGTGTTATGATTTGTAGAAGTTAAAGTCACTTGGTAAACTTTGTGCTCATGGTCAGAGGCAGATGCCAACTTTGTCAAGGCATTGCGCACAATAGCCACACCGAGCCACCAGTATTCTGCCTTGTTTGCACCTGCAAGATCATTCCTAGTACATCTGCATTGTGATTGGACACTCTGACCGTGGCTGACTCGTGTTATGATCAATAGAAGAAAAGTCACTTGGATACATTTGTGGTCATGGTCAGTGGAACATGCCAACTTTGTCAAGGCATTGCGCACAATAGCCACACCGAGCCACCAGTATTCTACCTTATTTATACTTGCAAGGTCATGCCTAGTATATATGCCGTGTTATTGGACACTCTGACCGTGGCTGGCTCGTGTTATGATTCATAGCTGTTTAAGGTACTTGGTAAGCTTTGTGGTCATGGTCAGTGGCACATGCCAACATTGTCAAGGCATTGCGCACAATAGCTGTGCCAAGCCACCGGTTTACCTTGTTTATACCTGCAAGGTCATGCATATTAGATGTGCACTGTGATTGGGCACTCTGACCGAGGCTGACGCGTGTTACGATTCATAGAAGTTGAAGTCACTTCGTAAACCATGTGGTCATGGTCAGTGGCACATGCCAACTTTGTCAAGGCATTGCGCACAATAGCCACACTGAGCCACCATTATTCTGCCTTGTTTGCACCTGCAAGATCCCTCCTAGTACATCTGCACTGTGATTGGACACTCTGACCGTGGCTGACTTGTGTTATGATCAATAGAAGTTAAAGTCACTTGGATACATTTGTGGTCATGGTCAGTGGCACATACCAACTTTGTCAAGGCATTGCGCACAATAGCCACACCAAGCCACCAGTATTCTACCTTGTTTGTACCTGCAAGATCATGCCTTGTACATCTGCAATGTGATTGGACACTCTGCCCGTGGCTGACTCGTGTTATGATCAATAGAAGTAAAAGTCACTTGGATACATTTGTGGTCATGGTCAGTGGCACCTGACGCGTGTTACGATTCGTAGAAGTTGAAGTCACTTCGTAAACTATGTGGTCATGGTCAGTGGCACATGCCAACTTTGTCAAGGCATTGCGTACAATAGCCACACCGAGCCAACAGTATTCTATCCTGTCTCTACCTGCAAGGTCATACCCAGTATATCTGCACTGTGCTTGGACACTCTGACCGTGGCTGACTCGTGTTATGATTCATATCCGTTTAAGGTACTTGGTGAACTTTGTGGTAATGGACAGTGGCAAATGCTAACTTCGTCTAGGCATTGCGCACAATAGGCACACCGAGCCACCAGTATTCTACCTTTTTTATACCTGTAAGGCCATGTTTAGTATATATACACTGTGATTGGACACTCTGACCATGGCTGACTCATTTAGTTCAATAGAAGTAAATGTCGCTTAAATACATTTGTGGTCATGTTTAGTGGCACATGCCAACTTAGTCAGGGCATTGCGCATATTAGCCACATCGAGCCACCAGTATTCTACCTTGTTTGTACCTGCAAGATCATGCCTAGTACATCTGCACTCTGATTGGACAGTCTGTCCGTGGCTGACTCATGTTATGATCAATAGAAGTAAAAGTAACTCGGATACATTTGTGGTCATGGTCAGTGGCACATGCCAACTTTGTAAAGGCATTGCGCACAATAGCCACACCGAGCCACCCATATTCTACCTTGTTTATACCTGCAAGGTCATGCCCAGTATATCTGCATATTGATTGGACATTCTGACCGTGGATGACTTGTGTTATGATTCATAGCCGTTCAAGGTACTAGATAAACTTTGTAGTCATGGTCAGTGGCACATGCCAACTTTGTCAATACATCGCGCACAATAAACGTGCCAAGCCACCGGTTTTTTACCTTGTCTATACCTGCAAGGTCATGCATATTAGATGTGCGCTGTGATTGGGCACTCTGACCGTGGCTTACTCGTGTTTGGATTTGGAGACGTTTAAGGTACTGGGTAAACTTTGTGGTCATGGTCAGTTGCACGTGCCAACTTTATCAAGGCATTGCGCACAATGACCACACCGAGCCACCAGTATTCTACCTTGTTTGTACCTGCAAGGTCATGTCCAGTATATCTACACTGTGATTGGACACTCTGACCGTGGCTGATTCGTATAATGATCAATAGAAGTAAAAGTCACTTGGATACATGTGTGGTCATGGTCAGTGGCACATGCCAACTTTGTCAAGGCATTGTGCACAATAGCCAACCCAAGCCACTACTATTATACCTTGTTTGCACCTGTAAGATCATGCCTAGTACATCTGCACTGTGATTGGACACTCTGACCGTGGCTAACTCGTGTTATGATCAATAGAAGTAAAAATCACTTGGATACATTTGTGGTCATGGTTTGTGGCACATGCCAAATTTGTCAAGGTATTGCGCACAATAGCCATGCCGATCCACAAGTATTCTACCTTGTTTGTACATGCAAGATCATGCCCAGTACATCTGCACTGTGATTGGACACTCTAACCATGGCTGACTCGTGTTATGATTCGTAGCCGTTTAAGGTACTTGGTAAAGTTTGTGGTCATGGTCAGTGGCACATGCCAACTTTGTCAAGGAATTGCGCACAATAGCCGTGCCAAGCCACCGGTTTTACCTTGTTTATACCTGTAAGGTCAGGCATATTATATATGCACTGTGATTGGTTACTCTGACCGTGGCTGACTCGTGTTATGATCAATAGAAGTTAAAGTCACTTGGATACATTTGTGGTCATGGTCAGTGGCACATGCCAACTTTGTCAAGGCATTGCGCACAATAGCCACACATAGCCACCAGTACTCTACCTTCATTACACGTGCAAGGTCATTCCCAGTATATCTACAGTGTGACTGGACAGTCTGACCGTGGCCGACTCGTGTTATGATTCATATCCGTCTAAGGTACTTGGTAAACGTTGTGGTCATGGTCAGTGGCACGTGGCAACTTTGTCAAGGCATTGCACACAATAGCCACACCGAGCTACCAGTATTCTACCTTGTTTGTACCTGCAAGGTCATGCCCAGTTTATCTGAACTGTGATTGGATACTCTGACCGTGGCTGACTCGTGTTATGATTCATAGCCGTTTAAGGTACTTGGTAACCTTTGTGGTCATGGTCAGTGGCACATGCAAACTTGGTAAAGGCATTGCGCACAAAAGCCGTGCCAAGCCACCGGTTTTTAACTTTGTTTATACCTCCTAGTTCATGCAAATTAGATGTGCACTCTGATAGGACACTCTGATGGTGGCTGACTCATGTTATGATCAAAAGAAATAAAAGTCACTTGGATACATTTGTGGTCATGGTCAGTGCCACATGCCAACTTTGTCAAGGCATTGCGCACAATAGCCACACCGAGCCACCAGTTATCTACCTTGTTTATACCTGCAAGGTCATGTCCAGTATGTCTGCACTGTGATTGGACACTCTGACTGTGGCTGACTTGTGTTATGATTCATAGCCGTTTAAGGTATGTGGTTAACTTTGTGGTCATGGTCACTGTCACATGCCACCTTTGTCAAGGCATTGTGCAAAATAGCCGTGCCAAGCCACCGGTTTTTTACCTTGTTTATACCTGCAAGGTCATGCATATTAGATGTGCACTATGAGTGGACACTCTGACTGTGGCTGACTCGTGTTATGATCAATAGAAGTAAAAGTCACTTGGATACACTTGTGGTCATGGTCAGTGGCACATGCCAACTTTGTGAAGGCATTGCGCACAATAGCCGTGCGAAGCCACCGGTGTTTTACCTTGTTCATACATGCAAGGTCATGCGTAGTACATCTGAACTGTGATTGGGCACTCTGACCGTGGCTGACTCGTGTTATGATTCATAGCCGTTTAAGGTACTTGGTAAACTTTGTGGTCATGGTTAGTGGCACATGCCAACTTTGTCATGGCATTGCACACTATAGCCACACCGAGCCACCAGTATTCTACCTTGTTTGTACCTGCAAGGTCATGCCCAGTATATCTGCACTGTGTTTGGACACTCTGACCGTGGCTGACTGGTGTTACGATCAATAGAAGTAAAAGTCACTTGGATACATTTGTGGTCATGGTCAGTGGCACATGCCAACTTTGTCCAGGCATTGCACACAATAGCCACACTGAGCCACCAGTATTCTCTCGTGTTTATAGCAGCAAGGTCGTGTCTGGTACATCTGAAATGTGATTGGGCACTCTGACTGTGGCTGACTGTTAATGATGTTTCGTTCATCCACCGGAGTATGGGGGGAGGGGGGGAGGGGAGGAGCTGGGCCCGGGTTCAAGAGGAGGAGGGGGAGGTCGACGAATCATCCGACGACCGCTCGATCGAGGAAAGAAATTGCGAGAAGGGCAGTTCAATTCCGGGGAGCGACGGGGCGCGAAGGAAGATGTTGCGGCGGACGCCGTGACCCGACCAGACCTGTTGAGAGGAAGGGAAGGCGGCCCAAGGCTGGCTTGATGGTAGCGGAACCGCGTCCGAACCTCAAAAGGAGGAGCGGTACTCGAGGCACCTTATCCAAAGGCGTTTTGATGTGCGAGCCGCGAAAGGGGCTAGCCAGCGGGATGGGGTCTTGGGAAGCGGTGCGAGGAGAAGATAAGAAGAGAAGGACAAGAAGAGGACCGACTGCTAACGGGAACCGACTGCTAATGCAATACCGTTGATCCTGAGCTGCAAAGACGCTGAATCTGACGGTGGAACCCTGACATTAGACGCTTCTGCTCCCGACTTGCGAGACGGCGTTCACCATTGGCGAGCGACGTTGCTGACCTCTCGCCTGACCCAGGTGTGGGAGGCTGGCCCTGCAGCCGTTGGCCGGACTGAGAGATTGCTGCCCCTCAGTCGAAATCAGACCGTCAAGCGGGACCCGCGTCCCGTCTTGCGACAGGTTAGAGTAGGGAAGCTAGACCGGATCAGGAGTGTAGGAGAAGTGTGTGTGTGAGAGTGTGTGAAAGNTGCTGACGGGAACCGACTGCTAATGCAATACCGTTGATCCTGAGCTGCAAAGACGCTGAATCTGACGGTGGAACCCTGACATTGGACGCTTCTGCTCCCGACTTGCGAGACGGCGTTCACCATTGGCGAGCGACGTTGCTGACCTCTCGCCTGACCCGGGTGTGGGAGGCTGGCCCTGCAGCCGTTGGCCGGACTGAGAGATTGCTGCCCCTCAGTCGAAATCAGACCGTCAAGCGGGACCCGCGTCCCGTCTTGCGACAGGTTAGAGTAGGGAAGCTAGACCGGATCAGGAGTGTAGGAGAAGTGTGTGTGTGAGAGAGTGTGAAAGGCCGCTTCGCGAGGAGCACATCACGGAGCCATCATGGCCTGGTCCTGAGTTCCCGCGGGAGCACCAGCCAACCAGCTCCAGGTGCGGTCCCCGAGACTTTCCAATGTCCTTCTACGCCATCTGCAACTGCTGCAATGTGCCCTGTCGGCTTGGCGCACGCATGGTTTTGGGAGTGATGCAATGGTTGCATCATCCTGCCGGTGGAGCCGTGGAGCAGTTCTGGCAACCGTGGCAGCAGAGACTTCCCCGCGACGACGAGCCCCACCACGTGGAGAGCAGGCAGGAGGTCGCGCGTGACATCGGGTGGCGTGCTGTAGATGCGGCTGAAGAGCGGGCCGAGGCCTACCGAGCATACCAGCATGAGCTCGCCCGCCTGCGGGAGGAGGACTCGACACGTGCCCGTTCTCGTGCAGGTCGACGTACTAACGGACCACAGGAGTTACGTCGGGCCGTTCCACTGGCGAACAATGAAGGCGGCGTGCACCGCACGGTGCTTGTGCGAGGACTTGCACTGGTTGATGATCCGGTGACTCAGAAAGCTTACGGTCTGCGTGTTCTGCTTGGTGACGCCTAGGGTACTGATTCTGTGGTTAGGAGGGAAATGCTGATTGATTATACTCCCTCTTTTGTTTGAAGGCAATTACTTTGATTGGTGAAAGTCATCTCGTTTGGGTCGTTAGGAGAATTTCTCTCAGCGAGTGTCATGTTGTCCGATGAATGATTGACCGTTGGTGATAAACTCAAGTGAGCAAATATAACAGTTAGAATAACCACAGTGATTGTCCTGAGATTAGTCGAAGTCCCGGCCAAAGAAGTATGGGTCATTTGGAGAAGGAGTGTGTGTGTGACATATTCCCGGCACTAATTCGTTGGATGATTCGTCGAGTGATTAAGAAAAGTTACCCGGTCGATGAAACGTGCTTTGATCAAACTGGAGCAAAAAGAGTGATACAAGACAGGGCAGAGTTGGAAAAGGAAAGTAAGTGGAGCTGCGGGGATAGCGCGGAACAAACAAACACATAAGGTGCTGAACCTTGCATGCTGTCAGACCCGATTCCGGCCGAAGGCGAAAAAGGGTATAACCGTGTTAATGGTGCGGTGAGTGTGGACTCACTGATTTTCTGTGACGAGTGTGAATTGTACCTGCATATCAGTCTATAATCCGAAACGCGGTTCTCTAAGGAGGGAGCTGTCGAATCTTCCACCGGACGGAAGACACCGTAGGCCATCCGTCACCGCAACCCCAACGATTCCCCTGATCACGGTGGTGTCCCCCTACCAACCTACAAGGCGTGAGGATAGAGCGACCGTGCTGGTGAATCATTTGGCTGTACCATTGGCGACGCAATGATGAGCCCCAACGCACTCTATGTCTCCAAAAAAGAAAGGATGAGGCGGACCGCCACCGCGCGTCATTACGAGAGAAGCCCAGAAGATCCTCCTGGGCTAGACCCTACACTTGAGTGGGATCCGGTGGATGATCAGTCCCTGCAGTTGTACAACAAAGGAGATGAGACGGACCCCGACGAAGAAGAAGAATTTCAGCTGTGACGGCTTGAGGAACTCCGTGAATGGAAGGCTATCCGACAGGCACGGTTGGCCAATTCCTCCCAGGAGGACCCAAAGGAAGACGACACGCGCCACCCAGACGAGCAGCGCGACTCCATGCAGGTGGAAGACTATGTATCAGACGAAGAGCGGGAGCTTGAGGCGGATGAAGGGCCCGTCTTGCTCCATAAAGTCATGACGCCAGATGGAAGGACCGTTTACAAGGCAGTGGACATGACGCCAACGCAGGACGCACCGCGGCGCCTCGAGTTCTCTATCCCAAGGGTGTCCTCACCTGCACCTTCTGTCACCCATGGCGGGAATTGTGCAGACTTGGACGATGCCCAGGAGGACCAAGCAGAGGAAGAAGAAGTATCGTTGGATCACCCTTTGGTGCAGGCTTTACACATCCTGCATCAACTCGTCACCTTATGTCCTCCGGCATTCCCCTCTCGCCCAACCGTTCACCCTCGTCGACCGGCCTTGGACAGCGGTAAGTCTCCACCACGAACAGAGAGGAACTTGGAGGCGGTGGGAAAACGGCAAAGGGAAACCCGACGGGAAGGCCCATCTATCGTGACTTCACGTCGTATAGATGCTGAGCAACAACACCAACACCAACAGCAAACGAGCAAGGCATCCTCCGTTTTGGGAGCGTCGCGCCGCCGAGAAGTCCCAGCTCAAGGAGGAATCAATGCTTCGTCCACGGTCGGACCCACCAGACAAGTACGAGCCTTGGGGGACACGCACATCCTAACAGGGGCTCCGTCAACCAAATATACCGTACCACCTGACCAGTCAAAGATGCAGTCATCTCATCATCAAACAAGCAAGACGTTAACCATACCCGTGGCAGGAAGACTCCAGTAAAGACCCTGAATGACGGGTGGTTCAACTGGACCTGGGCAAGGATCATTGGCTCATGTAGGCAAGCAGTATACTGTGCGAGTACAAGCGAGTTCAGTAAGACAGCACATGGGAAGTTCTGGGCTGGGAGGAACCGATGCAGGACGTGCTCGACCAAGGGGAGCAGTAGTCGCTTCATCGGCTGGTGCTAGGGCAGTTGGCCTGGTGCAAGCACATCGATCCCACCTGGGGGCCCCGCCACGGGCGTAGGTGCTAATGGTGCCTCCACAGGAACTGACATTTAACCGAGCGACGAAGGCTTCTTACTCTCTCCCAAAGCTCGACGTCTTCAAGGGTGAACCAGAGGAGGACCCGGCCATGTGGCTGTTCAGGTTGGGCACTTGTCTCGATTATGGGTTGTTATTTCCTGACTACATTGTCCCAGCAGTGCACCTAGCACTACAAGGGAAAGCTTTGGAGTGGTTCACTGCATAGCATAAGGAACGTCCTTTTGCTGACTTTGATGATTTGGCGAATAGGATGACCGAGCGTTTCGACCTCATGAGCCTCGAAGAAGCAGCGCTCCACATTCGTACCATCCGCATGAAGGCTGGAGAAAACATCAAGTTACACAACGACAAGTTAACCAAGATCTCAGTGCGATGTGTCGACATACCCTTGCGCATGATTAAGGAGTATTACCGGGATTCTCTTGTCCCGGGGATCGCTAACACATTTGGATTTACGACATTTCAGCACATAAGACGCACTGAAGGAGGAAGTAGAACATCAGCAAAGGGAAATCAAACGACAAGCGGCTCAATAACAGTTTGCTCTAAAGCAACATGTGGCGCCCACTATTTGCATGCCTACAGGAGCTTGGACACCCAACCTGAGGAACCCCCATAACTACCCACCCGCGAGTTGCTATGAATGCGTATAATTCACCCATCGGCACCGAGAATGTCCCAATCCCACCCCAATGCCAGGCGTGTCACCCAGAGGAGGACAATACCAAGGGCGCGGACCGGTTTGACCAGGACCTGCCGCTGCACGGCAAGCTGTTGGTCCCAACATCACCGCCCGTCCCTCTGGTCCGGTGGGCAATGGGCCGGCGCAATGGAAGGCGTATGCGCAGCAGAGGGAGACGGGAGAGACACCAGCTGCTACTCAGCCATCTACCTCAGATACTCCTACACGGAATGTGAAGCTCGATCTTCCCCGCTCCGAAGAACAGACCTCGGAGACTCCCCCGACGGCTGCAGAACAGGAACTGGTCACGGTGGCTCACGTACAAGGTGTGGAAGGATGGTCGATTGCGGAGATGTATGAGTGCATGCGCCAATATAAAGAGCAACAGGAACGGGCTGAAGCTGACCNGGCGATGCCCCCGAAGCCCCCACCTTAACCGCGCACGCGCCCTCCAAGGGGTCCCACGCCTCCACGTCGTCGGAGGGTGACCTTTGCGCCTTCAGCATGCGACGAGCCCACGGCAAGTGCCCTGACCTCCTTCCACCGTCCCTTCTAGGAGATATCCTTTGGAGAGTATCTACAGCAAAATCCCACCTCGTAGCGGTTCTGCAGGAATACGCCAAAAAGCTTTGACCAGCCGGCATTCACCTTAGCTGCACTCGGGCCCCACATGACTGACTCAGCCGGGTAGCCAAATAAGCTGAACCCGACACATGGAGGTGGCAACCCATGCCCCTTGCACCACCACGAATGCAGGCTCCCCACCATGAAGTGGCTAGCTGTTATGCGTGGATATGTGGCAAGAAGTTCCTAGCAATCATCGCCCTTGGCGCCACCCATACGACGGTGACACTTCAAGTCCTGCAAGCAATCGGCTGGCAGCACAAGATTCAACCAACACCTAAGGTGTTCACGAATGCATCCGGCGACATGGACGCAGGACACGGTGTCGTACGTAGATAACCTTCCCCTGCAGGTGGGCTTCATCCACGACGTTGTGCGGGTGCAGGTCATGGTGGCCTGCACCTACGATGTCCTGCTAGGAACAGACTATCTCATCCCCCGACAAGCAGGCCTGTTCTATGCGGACGGAGTCATGAAGTTGATGTCATCAGGGTATACCACCTATACAGCTCTGATTGTGGGCCCAAGGACGTCAATGCCTATGAAGTTTGGTCACCCCTTCTCCCTGGAAGAAGCCCGTGCTAAAGACCACGCAGCCAGGAATTCTATCATGGCATTCCCCAAGCATGATGCCCCTCCTGTGATTGCGCCACAAGCCGAGGAAGAAGAGATGATGGATTGCACACCCACACCCCAGCAGCCATGCCCTGAACGAGCACAAGCTACTCCAACGGATGATCGACCGAAGCTCCCCATGGGACCTATACCCAAACCGTCAGCAGAATCTTCCACATGGCTGTTCCTTCCCACGACAGAACGCCACCGTGCTGACCTCAGCCGGGCCTCGATCACCTCACCTCATCCAGGGCCTCTTCAGGTGTCGAGCCGCCCACTCGTACCGGTGACCGCGCAGCCAACAATCCCAAACGATATTGTCAAGGAGGCGAAGCGCAAAGGGAAAATGCTGGTGTGTGACAATGACACTACCATCTATGAAGATGTCAGTTCAGAAGACTCCGATGAAGAACCCATGAGTGACGTCGGCTCGCTGCACCTCGATGATGAGCCATCTCCACGTCAACCAAAGGCCCTCACTATCTCCCCATGTGGCTCCCGCAATTTCAACTTGCAGGTATATGATTATTGGGATCCAGACCCTGATCTCAGAGCCGGTCTGGTGGGGGATGAAGAACTGCCACCACCCACAGTCCTACATTCCCAACGATGGGACCACATGCCCCATGAGCACCTAATAGAGGAGCAGAGGTAGGAAGTCAAGGAGCTTCTCATCTACCATGAAGAAATATGTGAAAACAAGTCAAAGTAGATCGGAGCAGTCGACACGGTCCATGTCATTAACACAGGAGACGCAACTGCACATAAGCAGAAGGCTCGACGCCTGCTCTAGGACCAGAAGGACATCATCAATGAGGTCCTGCGTGAGCTCAAGGAACAGGGCGTGATTGTCGANGAGCAGAGGTAGGAAGTCAAGGAGCTTCTCATCTACCATGAAGAAATATGTGCAAACAAGTCAACGGAGATCAGAGCAGTCGACACGGTCCATGTCATTAACAAAGGAGACGCAGCTGCACATAAGCAGAAGGCTCGACGCCTGCTCTAGGACCAGAAGGACATCATCAATGAGGTCCTGCGTGAGCTCAAGGAACAGGGCGTGATTGTCGAAGTGAAAAGCCCATGGCACTCCATTCTAGTGATTATGGGGAAATCGGACGGCACAAAACGGTTCTGTGTTGACTTCCGTGACCTTACCAAGGTCACCATTCAAGATGCTTACCCCATGCCACTCATCGTCGACATCCAAGAACGACAGTGCAGAAAGAGTTGGTTTGCCAAGCTTGACGTCAAATCTGCCTTTCACACTATTCATATGGATCGAAACTCTATGCTGAAGACAGCATTCATCACCCCGGACGGGCTATATGCCTTCACCCGTATGTCCTTCAGATTACGCAATGCCAGTGCTACATTTGAACGCATAATGGACCAAGTACTACGTAATGTTCCCAACGCATGTTGTTACGTGGATGACTTCATGGTCGCTGCGTTTAGCTTCCAAGAGCTGATGGCTTTGCTTGATGCCGTGTTTTCGGTCCTACACTCCGCAAACCTTCATTTGAAAGCCGCCAAGTGTGTCATTGAGGCGGTTAGCATAGAGTTCCTGGGATTTCTCATCTGTGCACAAGGAATATCTACAGACCCAGCCAAGATTGCAGCCGTCCGTGAGTGGAAGCGCCCCATTACATCATCCGAGGTCAAGATCTTCCTGGGGCTCGTCAGCTTCTACCGCAAGTTCGTCCGTGATCATGCCACGATTGTTCGTCCTTTGCAGCACCTCACTCACCAAGATGAACCCTTTGAGTGGACGGAGGCCTGCCAGCTCGCATGGGTCGAGATTAAGCATCGCCTTATCACGGCGCTGATGCTGGAATTCTCGAATTTCAATATGCCGTTCGTCATCACAATAGACTTCTCACAGGAAGGCATTGGGGCTATCCTATCTCAACGCGGAGACGACGGCATGATGAGGGTGGTCTGCTACGACAGGTGCGCGCTCAACGACGCGAAAGCTAAGTATCCTCCTGTGAAAGGAGAATTTCTGGCGGTCTTATGGGCTATCCAGTTATACAGATGTTACGTCAAGAATGGGAAACCCTTCACCATCCTCATAGATCATCAGGCCCTCCAATGGCTGCTTACGACGCAAAACCACGAGCGAATTCTTGGCAAATGGGCCCTACTTCTACAAGGACACAACCTCANGGTGGAAGGACCGCAGCTCCCACGAATTACCATCATATGGAGGTGGACCACCTCCGCACGAGCCCCCTCCTGGTGGAACTGTTCTGATTCAAGGCCAGGCGTGCGACCTCACCGCTGAGGAGTACCGCTGGGCATACCCTCTTGAGGGCTTCCATCAATACGACGTGAACGTAGGCCACATCAATGTGCGATGAAGAATCGACCTCTTCAAGAATGTGCCAGGATGGACGCACAAAGAATACGGGGATTGGCTTCACCGTATGCAACATGACCCTGCCCCAGCACCCACGGCGCACACTCTGCCAGTTGTGATGCCGACGCCACCAAGTGCGGTCCGTTCATCAGTGGCGGACGCCATCTGGTAATTTTTTGACCGAACCCACCTCGTGCTGCCTTGGATGGAAGTCCTTACTCATATGCTAGGGTAAATTATAAAACTTGAGACTTTCTTCGCGGAGATTAACGCCGCGTTGGCACCATCCGGGTGGAGAGTGAACTATATGATCAAATTGCCGGGTCACCGTAGGATGAGGGATCATGTCGATGAAACTCGGCGGGCCATTCACGACATTCTTGATACGGGGGTCCTTACATGGCGACCCATGGCCCTGTGCTGCCAACCATTGCCGGAGTACATGTGTACAGTGATCTCATGCACTGTCTGGATCGCCGGGTGAAATTTGTCGCTATTGTGGATACGGGGGCGACGCATACCACAGTCCCCATGCGCGTCATTCGGCGGCTTAATTGGTCAAACCTCATCCGAGCCGTCGACCTCTGTTTCGGCACAGCGGGAGGGGAGATTGCCCAATCCGAGGACCATATTGATTTACTTCCCCTTTAGGTCGGAAATATTCACCGAAGCTTGCCGGTCCAAGTGTGTGAAACGTCCACATACGATGTCCTCCTCGCGAACGACTGGTTGACAGTATGCGACGTGATAATTTTGCTCGAGGGAAAATGCATGACGTTGCACGACGATGACGGGGCGCCATCATACGTCCCGCTTCAATTTGAAGCAACAGAAATTCCACATCAGCGAGACGCTTGATTGCTGACGGGGCAGGCCTCTCCCACCAGCCGCTCAGCGCATGCGGGCGATCGATCCACCAGAGCACGCTTTATGAGAATCGTTGCTAATGCACCGGCATCGTCCACGGACAGTAGCGACTCTCCGGAGGATCATGCACCGTATCCGACGGAGGTGCATGCCCACATCACACGACGCAGGAAAACGACGACATGAGCTTCAGAAGACATCGTCTTCTTAGGAGAACGCGTCTCCACGCGATCACGGGTGATTCAAGGTGAGCGTCCAACACATCAACGTGACCTGGAACCTGACATGCCCCTCGCCCCTCGACAACCACGGCGACATGCCCATCCCGCCCGGCCGTCCCGGATCGCTCGGGCGCCCTCTCGCGGATCGGGACGGAGGTCCTCAAATTCACGTTCACAAAGTTCACACAATTTACGCAGCCGCCAGTCAACGACAGAGACAACCACAGTTCTGGACACTCTGGAACACACTTATCGCGCAACCACTACTGGAGAATAACGACAGACGGACACCACCAGCCACACGCCAGAGATGGCCCACACCGACTAGGCCCGGTACGAGTACGAACTCGCTGAACGCACGGTGAACGCGGCTGCTGCTTCTGAGTTCGAGGCCTGCACGCTCGCAGTGTTTCTCACTTTGGCGGAAGCAGAAGACCTTCTCCACACCTTGCGTATGGATGACCCCTGCCCGGCACCCCCACCCTCACCGGAAGTTCCTGACCCTCATAGCAACGAGGCATGGTGGCAAGCATTCGCGCTTCACATCACCCAGAATTGAGCATGGGTAGTCAGAGTGGAGAGACTCTGGGAGCAGCACGGGACGTGGGTGAGGACGTACGCGGATCATGTACGCAGCTCTGCCGCCAACCTGGCTCAAGTGAGGAACGGCCTCGCTGCGTGCAAGTCCGCCCGCGCTGACAGACTGTAGCGCATTCAGGTCCAAGAAACTCGAGCAGCGGCAATCCAAGCGAGACTCCAAGAGGTGCGGCGCCTGCAAAATGATTAGAACAAGGTTGCGGACAGAGGTGACGAGCCACCCGCAGCGGAAGGGCAGTGTCTTATTAACCAAAGAGCAGAGTTGGGCCGAACCCTGCGGGCAACATGTGCAGAGATGGCTCGTTTGACTGTAGGGCTGCTGCAGCTTGAGGCGGAGTTAATAGATCTGCAGCAGCTACGAATTGAGTGCGAGGAGGAGTGGGCAGCCGATCATGCGAGACTACAGGATATGTCGCACCAAAGGGCGAGGGCCCTGGCCCTCCGTGAGGATGTCTTCTAGCAATACCGTACCATCTACACGCTGGTTGATCAGGCCAAACAACTCATCAATGAGCGCGTGCAGTACCTACAACAGAAATTGATCCGTGATATGGCCCGCGTGTTCATCACCAGTGCCGTGCACAGGCTGGAGGACGAGTGGGATGAGTACCTCGAAGAATTGCGGCACCTCTATCCGCTGGACGTTTTGCACTGCTACCGGAGCGGCAGCCTTCTGCTGCTTCCTACACTGGACCATGATCCCCACCCACCCATAATGAATCCAGCCCAACCTCCTTCCATTCCTGGCATGGAGTTTTCATCTGCACCATCACGACTTCCTCCGCTTTCTGTACCTCCTCGACCTCTCTCTTCACCGCGGAGCGCGAGCTTTATGCTGCTTTCTTGACTGGGTGGTGTAGTATCGCCTCCAAGGTCCTCTTCCTGCAAACCTGCATCCTTTTCCTCACCGTGGGATCATGCTGCGGACTTCATACCGCCATGTGGAGGGAGATCGGCAGGATCATGCAGGCCTCACAGTTATCTTCCCGGTACAAACTGTCGACCCTCCTAACGCGATGGCACTGAGGGTGCTCATGCGCTGGCTTCACCGTCAGCGGCTCGGCCCTTCCTCCTCGGCATCAAATTCAAGCACCAATGGTGAAGAATTGCCCTGCAACCGTGAGGAGCATTACTCAGCTGACCGTCCACCATTGACTGCCGTCCCACCCTCGGTGTCCGCCCTTCCTCCCTTGACATCCACTCAAGTGGGGATCATCGCAGGTCCGTCGCACCCTCGACGTGCGCCGCTTGTGGCTGTAGCGACCACATCTCCAACGACTGCGTCGCCTCCGGTGGATCAGCTGTCGACTTCTCTTGCTTCCCCTCCACCCTCCTCTCCTCCTCTCTGGAGCGGGACTTAAAACGTTTTTCCAGTCTTCAGTCCTCTCCCCCACCCGCTCTCTCCTCGTGGCGGAAATAAAGAAGAGAAACCAGCGTGAAGACAGGAGCACATCCGAGCACCCACAATAAAAGAACCGCACGAATCTCAACAGACATGCACAACCGAGATCCGTGCACCGACACTATCATGTCCCAATGTCCTGGAGAAATCCGACAAGCTACGCTCTGGCAAAACCATCGCAACACGTCTCTCAAAGAACACGAAGTAGCGCTTCCATCCCGCAGGGGTCCTAGCGAAGTCCAAGGAATACTACTTTAAGGTATCTTAGATCAATGTACTCTTGCTTCCACTATTCCATCAATCAATCATTTCTCTTCATCACTCTCGCAACTGTCATCGCTTCCATCCTCGGCCGGCTGCCTGTCTCGCATCGTTCACCTCCATAACTTGTTAGTGCCAACCTGCTCAACTCATAACTTTTGCCAATTAGCACCACGAGCCACCCTGTCTCGCACTCTTCCCTCCTCAAAATTCTGACATGGTATCAGAGCACTAGGTTTCTGTCAGAAATGTATGTTCTGTGACTCCAATTCTTGTTGCGGAAAGAGGCTCCGGATAATACAAGCAGAAGTCCAGGTCACCTCTCGCAAGAGAGAATAAATAAACGGTCCAGCAGTCCCATGCAAACCATTACCGACCAAAGTGACAATAAGTTGCTCGCGTCCGGCTAGCGAAGAAGCCGTTTCTCGTATGTCCTGTTCGCCTGTATATATGGAGGATGTTCATTCCCTCCAAAACTTAACCAGAACAGTTTTGCCCATCCTGTTCCCCTTTGGTTCCGTGGCTTCGCCGCCGTGTCCTCGGTCCGCTCATCTCTCACACTTCCTGTCTTCTCCACCTCTTAACGCTTCGCTCAGTCACTCTCGCTCCTTCACTCAGCCCTCACACTCCGCCAATCATCACTCGCATGGCAAGCACCCTCTCTCACATCAACTTGTCTACCTCGGCTACCTCGCTTCTCAGTCTCCACCTGCTCTCGCGACTAACTGCTCGCATCGCTCTCGCCTACGTCACTCTGCTAACGCCCGAATGCCTGTCTGTTGCTTCTGCTTACTTCTGCCGTCGTCACTCTCGTGACTACATTCTTCTGACATGGTATCAGAGCTTCAGGCAACATCACCTGGAGATCCGTGACCGTGTCATCGCCCTGCCGCCGTCCTCGCTCCATCGCTTCTGCTCACATTCTCCTGCCACCGCTACCGCCGTCTCGCGCCTCCTCGCTTCATCCGCAGCTGACACCAGCAGTCCGATGAGTTCTCTACGCTGNCGCCTCGTCGTCCTAAGAAGGCCCTGCGCCCATTTCCGCGCCCGTGGCCAACAACCGGTGACGTGTCGCCTATATCAGTTGCAAGTGACTCCCGAGCCGCCACCTGCTGTCAACTACCGAGAAGCTTCCTACTCTCTGTCCTCCGCTGCTCCTCATCACATCTGCCTCCGCCAGCATCTTCCTCGCTTTCTCCTCGCCTCATCAGCCTCATCTGCCCCTTCCTCACTGTCATCCCCATCTTGCCAGCATCCATCATCTCGAGCCACCTTCTCGCATCACCTCCTCGCCTCTTCAGCAGCTGCAGTCAAAGCTGTCGTTGCCAGGATATCGGACACCACCACTCTTTCTGCTCCCATTTCCGAGCCAACTTGGGAACAAGCCATCACTCTCCTGGCATCAGCAGTCTAAGTCCCTGCCCACTGCCTGACTTCCTATGCCACAGCCAACTTCCTCCAGCCAACAGGATATCGGACACCACCAGTCTTCCTGCTCCCACTTCCGAGCCAACTGGGGAACAAGCCGTCACTCTCCTGAACGCAAGAGGAAGTGGTTGTTTCACCTCCATCTGCCGCACCGTGTTTCATCCTCTCCCTCTCCGCCCACGTCGCTCTCCGTCTCTCGCCGTTTTCATCTGCCTTCTTCATTCCTCTTCCTCCTCATTCAAGGTTCCTTAGCTTCATAGGCCGCTCGCCTCTGCGTAATCTTCATCCCTTTGTCATTAGCATCATCCGGACCGCCTCCGCATCGCCTCCCCCTCCATCATCAGCATTCTCCGCACCGCCTTCCGTTCATCATCCGCATCAGCATCATCTCCTCACGCACGTGGTTTCGCCTTTGTGCCCACTCCATCATCAATCGTTTTTCGCCATCATCCGCTTCAGCTCCGCTCGGCACAAGGATCCGCCCGGTCGTATCGCCTTTTCCGCGACGACCTGCGCCCACGCCGGAAACTTCCTTTAGCGCACGTGGTTCTGGCCTTGCGCCCACTCATCAATCAATTGCTTCTGCGCTTCGCATTGCTTCCAGCTTGGCACAAGGATCTGCCCGGTCACTTCGCCTTTTTTGTGACGACCTGCACCCACGCTGAAACTTCCTCAGCGCACGAGGTTTCACCCCTGCGCACACTCATCCATCAATCATTTCCTCCGCTTCAGCTTCCACTTCAGCTCGGCACAAGGATCCGCCCGGTCGCATCGCCTTCTCTGCGACGACCTGCGCCCACGCCGTAACTTACTTCTACGCACGCGATTCGCCCCTGCGCCCATTCCATCATCGAGCATTCCTCCTTCATCATCAGCTTCCGCTCTGCTCGGCACAAGGATCCGCCCGGTCGTATCACCTCCCCTGCAACGACCTGCGTCTACGCCGAAAATTTCCACAGTGCACGAGGTTCCATCCCCGCACCCATCAAGTCCTCATCAGATCCTCTGCTCGTCTTTATCCGCCCTGCCCAGTAACTCATTCACATCCTCCTTCACCGCACTCAGCCCTTCTCAGTCTCTTCGCTCCAACCTCTCAAGTCTTCTCTGCCTTCATCGAAACGCTCTTCACCTGCCTCTTCAGTTCCATCAACAACTGCTCTCATCTCACCACCTCTCGGCTTCTTGTCATTTCGAAATGACCTTCATCGCCAAGAGACCTCCTCTTCCAGCAGACCGACCACGTGTCAACACTACCACTAGTATTTATGGACCAGTCAACTTCTTCTCATTCCCATGGCACTTCCTCACACAATGTGAGGATCTAGTACTCAGTGCAAGTGGAGCGACAAACATTCTCTAGTGGTCGCAAGACTTCTGCAACCTCTTCCACCTCTGCTACATCAAAGGCGTCCCAATCTCCTACACCCTCCAATACTACCTTCTGTAGAAAGGAGGCGGACGCTTTCCTGCAAATGTCCACTTCACTCTGGTACCCTTTGTGGAAGAAGAATTTCGAGGAGCCCTGCTCAGCATCACTGCTCCCATCTTCCATCCCCTCATTTGCAAACGCAAATGCACCCTCAGCAAAATGTGGAGAGACCTACTTCATGCATGCCGTTGCCCCATGCCTCCGCCAGCCCGCGAACCACCAAGACTACAACACTGCTAAGTAGTAGCATCTGCTCGAATTCCAATGGTCCATGATTGCTACAAGGAAACCTCCCGGGAACCACATTCATCAAGTACTTTGATGGACCCGAGGAGGAAACCAACCTTACAATAATCGAGTCAGATTCAGGGAGGGTGTCAGAAATGTATGTTCTCTGACTCCGATTCTTGTTGCGGAAAGAGGCTTCGGATAACACAAGCAGAAGTCCAGGTCACCTCTCGCAAGAGAGAATAAATAAACGGTCCAACGGTCCCATGCGAGCCGTGACCGACCAACGTGACAATGAGTCGCTCGCGTCCGGCTAGCGAAGAAGCTGTTGCTCGTATGTCCTGTTCGCCTGTATATATGGAGGATGATCATTCCCTCCAAAACTTAAACAGAATAGTTCTGCCCATCCTGTTCTCCTTTGGTTCCGCGGCTTCGCCGCCGTGTCCTCGCTCTCCTCATCTCTCACGCTTCTTGTCTTTGCCACCTCTCTACGCTTCGCTCAGTCACTCTCGCTCCTTCGCTCGGCCCTCACACTCCGCCAATCATCACTCGCCTAGCAAGCACCCTCTCTCACATCAACTTGTCTACCTTGGCTACCTCGCTTCTCAGTCTCCACCTGCTCTCACGACTAACTGCTCGCATCGCTCTCGCCTACGTCACTCTGCTGACGCCCGCATGCCTGTTTGTTGCTTTAGCTTGCTTCTGCTGCTGTCACTCTCGTGACTACATTATTCTGACAGTTTCCAGCCCTGGTTGACAGGCCACCATGGTTCCAGTGATCTTCTTCACAGTCGTAACTGTGCTTGTTTGCCTCCTTCCACCTCGCGCCGCGCCAGCCGATGACAATACGGACGGTGACACCGCACCTGAGCCCTCCATTCTCGATGTCGCACAAGTTTCCGATCAAGATGGAGAACCTCCTCCGCTGACTCTTCTTACAATATCTGCCTCCCTCTACATTGAACAAGTTCTCGACTCAGGGTGTGTTATTCATGCTCTCAAAGATGCTGACATCACCACACCATTGGCAACACCAGTAACCATCACCGGTGCCACCAAAGGAATGACATATCTCTGCCGCTACTCTGCTACTCTCACGTCTCCGGCAGCACCAAGTGGACAAATCCGGGATTACCATACCCCTGACATACGACACAATCTCCTTTCTGTTCATCAACTCCAAAAGGAAGGTGTAAACATCTTCTTCCCCGCCTATGGTTCGGAAGCCCAACTGACGATAGCCGATAACAAACCGCATGCAACCTTCACAGTTCGCAACAACCTCTATCGCCTGCAGATTCCTCGCACAACAGTAATCTTTGCTGTTGAAGCCGACACTCAACCCTCCACCTGTGACTGCCGCAGCCTCTCACATCCTCTACTCCTGCATCATCATCGCCTTGGTCATCAAAATTTCAATGCGCTTCTCCGTGTTCAGGCCAAAAATATGGTAAAAGGCCTGCCATTGCTCTCCCCACTAACTCGCCTTGCATGACCATCCTGCATTGCTTGCAGTCTTGGGAAATAAAAAGCATCCCCTCACCCTCCTCGAGCCGCTCGAACAGCAAGACCTCTTGACATCCTCCACATGGATCTTGTGGGACCAATTTGTCCCACCTCCCTTCAAGGCTATGAGTACTTCCTCACCATTGTGGACGACCATTCTCGCTTCGGTGCCACAATCCCTCTCAAGTCTAAAGCCGATGCCAAGCCTGCCTTCGTCAAGTAGTCAAAGTATTAGATGAGTCGCCTCAACCGGTCCATTGGTAAAATCCGGACAGACAGAGGTAGTGAATTCCTATCTCATGAGCTCCGTGTATTCCTGGCAAAACGCGGCATTGGGCATGAGATGAGTGTCCCAGAAGCACCCAAGCAGAACGGAGTGGTAGAAAGACAGAATGGTGTCCTGGCCGCTCTCACGCGCACTTTACTTGTGCATGCCGGAGTGCCGGAAACCTTCAGGACCTATGCATTCCGCTATGCCACCAGGGTACACAACGTTTATCTAGCCAAGCATATTCCCGGCATCACCCCAGCAGAACTCTGGCTGGGATATACGCCAGATGTCTCCAAGCTTCGAGTGTGGGGTTCCACAGCCTACGTCCTACTCTTTCAATTTGACCGAGCTCACGCGCGTCTCTCCAAATTTGGGCCACGAGCCTCGCGCTGCATGTTCGTTGGATTCGCCCTCAACTCCCCTAGCTACTTATTTTACGAGCCGGACCTCAAACAGGAAACATGTAGCATAGATGTCCATGAAATTACTCCTTTGTTCCGGCAATCCGCGCCAATCTCCACTACTCCTCTTACCTGGACACTCTTTCCTGAACAAGCTATAATGCCTACAACTCCGGCCACCTTACCTCTTGCAGTCGCTCCTGCCACACCAGCAACTCCTCCAACAGTATCCACTCCACCAATCTTCTCTCCTACACACACTCCCACACAACCACGACCAATGGCACTACCACCACTCACTCCTCTCACTCTTAACGCTGATTTTCAATCCATCTCAGAACATCTGCCAACACTCGGAAGAACGCTTCCCTCAGCAACACTAGTCCCTCCTCCAGCCGCAGCAGCACCAGCACCAACAANATGAAATTACTCCTTTGTTCCGGCAATCCGCGCCAATCTCCACTACTCCTCTTACCTGGACACTCTTTCCTGAACAAGCTATAATGCCTACAACTCCGGCCACCTTACCTCTTGCAGTCGCTCCTGCCACACCAGCAACTCCTCCAACAGTATCCACTCCACCAATCTTCTCTCCTACACACACTCCCACACAACCACGACCAATGGCACTACCACCACTCACTCCTCTCACTCTTAACGCTGATTTTCAATCCATCTCAGAACATCTGCCAACACTCGGAAGAACGCTTCCCTCAGCAACACTAGTCCCTCCTCCAGCCGTAGCAGCACCAGCACCAACAACAACAGTAGCACACACAAAAGAACCTACAACATCTACAGCATCTGGGGTACCAGTCCCGAGAATGACACCAGTAGCAGAACTGGTGCTCCCATAGTCTACCAGAAACAGAGCAGCAGCCTCGCTTATCACCCTAACTGACACAGACGGAGACCTTGACATCCAGGAGGATCGCCAGGTGGAGCTTCTTCGAACCTCCTTCCTGCCCTCCTGGATTGCAGCTGGAGACGGTCCCATCTCTCTTCAACGACCAACTCCTCCCATGAATCCTCAACGACGACGCTATCCTCGCCTTCCTCTACCGAGCACCACCACTACCACAGCTCCCATTGCCACCCCCAGAAAATATGCGGAGGCTGTAAATGGGCCCCAAGCAGACCAATGGCGAGCCGCCATTGCCAACGAACTGGCCTCCTTTAAGGCTACCTCCACCTACACTAACGTACCTCGACCAGCTCACACCAATGTGGTCACAGGGAAATGGGTCTTCCGTGTTAAGACTCATCTAGGGAAGCCACCAGAATTCAAAGCTCGTTATGTGGCAAAGGGGTTCTCACAGCGATATGGCGTGGACGTCTTTGACACCTTCTCACCCACTGCCAAGCTGACCACCCTACGAGTCCTACTACACATTACGGCCACTAAAGACATGGAACTACATGCCATGGACGTGTCCACGGACTTTCTCCAAGGAGATCTGAACGAAACTTTCTACCTGGCGTATCCAAAGGCTACACACCAGACCAGCCCAACACTCTCTGGAAGCTACATCGCCCAGTCTATGGGCTCAAACAATCCCCTCGAGAATGGCATGCCAAACTCCGAGAAACTCTCATTTACCTGGGATTCACGGTTTCCACTGCCGATCCCAGTCTGTTCCTCCGTTCTTGACCAGATGAGCAGACCTATATTATGGTCTATGAGGACGGTCTTGCTCTCACCTCCACAATCCTTGTGCTCTCGAGGATCTGAAGCAAGCACTCCTGGGACGTTTCACCATGAAAGACCTTGGGGAACTGACCCATTACCTGGGAATTGACATCAAGAGGGACCGGGAGAAGTGACTCATCACTCTGTTCCAAGAACCCTACATCGCCTCACTCCTGAAGCACTTCGGACTTGAGAACAGCAACGGAGCTCCAACCCCCATGACGGTGGATCACAAACTTACCTCACCAGCATACACAGTCTCATCACCTTCCCCAGAATCCTATCCTGAACTGGTGGGATCACTGATGTATGCTATGGTCTGCAGGCTTGCTGCTTGTACCCCATGAATCCCCGAGGCCGTTGTACAGATGGGGGCAAGCAGGTTTCCAGTCGGCTGCTGGACGAGGGGCCCTCTCAAGGCCAAGAACGTCTTTGGCGTGAGGCGGTGGGAACGGGCACGTGGCCATGTTGCCGTTTGGGATGCCGAAATGCCCGCGGATGCGGTCGCAAGTGTCGCTTGACATAACGCCGCATGAGCCACAAAAGAACCCAGGTTTCCTTGAGGCCGTAGGCACTGGCCGACAGTGACGCGAGAGGGCCAGCGTTAGATGATCTCCATGGAGACGCCCGGCAGGAGGGGGGTTGAAGTCCGCATGGTTCAGACGGTACGCAGAGGCAACAGAGGTTGAAGATGGAAGGGATGACGATTCCATCACAGATGGTGCAGTCTGGCGCCGAGGTGCCATGGATGCACCTCGTTCCTACAATCGCAATGCTCTATTCGCGTATGAGTGACGCGGAACGACTAGTAGTACTTCATAGCGTTGTTACNCCGAAATGCCCGCGGATGCGGTCGCAAGTGTCGCTTGACATAACGCCGCATGAGCCACAAAAGAACCCAGGTTTCCTTGAGGCCGTAGGCACTGGCCGACAGTGACGCGAGAGGGCCAGCGTTAGATGATCTCCATGGAGACGCCCGGCAGGAGGGGGGTTGAAGTCCGCATGGTTCAGACGGTACGCAGAGGCAACAGAGGTTGAAGATGGAAGGGATGACGATTCCATCACAGATGGTGCAGTCTGGCGCCGAGGTGCCATGGATGCACCTCGTTCCTACACCGAGAATCAAGGTGAACATGGTGGTACCATGTTCACCTTGATTCACCAATGCTCTATTCGCGTATGAGTGACGCGGAACGACTAGTAGTACTTCATAGCGTTGTTACGACGCGGATCCAGCGTCAACCACCCGAGCGGTGGGTGGTTGCAAGGGCCCCTGCCCCTGCCCCTGCCTCCTGCCAGGCCTCATCTGCCTCGCACGAGGCATAGGACCCGACCGGTGGGTGGTTGCGAGGCCCTGCCCCTGCCTCCTGCTCCCCGCCAGGCCTCGTCGGCCTTTGGATCCATGCTCCGTTCAGCATTGATCCAAGCGGATCAATGGTGGACGGGCTGGTCAGCCCTCAGCCGGTGACCACCGGCTGTGGATCCACGGCCGGCGACCACCGGCAGTGGATCGATCCAACGAGGAGCCACCGTCGATGGATCCACGGCCGGCGACCACCGGCAGTGGATCGATCCGACGAGGAGCCACCGTCGATGGATCCACGGCCAGCGCACACCGGCAGTGGATCGATCCGACGAGGAGCCACCGTCGATGGATCCACTTCCGGCGACCACCGGCAGTGGTCCCATCGACAATTAGCCCTCGTCGATCGTTCCTCGGCCGTCGGCCAATCGATCAACATCAATCGATCGTCGGTTCTTGCTCGCCGTCGGTAGAGAGATAGACGGCGTCCGAGCAACCGACGGGGATTGATTGCATCAACTGATTGATTGACGGCAATCGAATGCGTAAAAAACAAAAAGGGGCATTGTAAAACTTTTGAGCTGCGAGTTTCATCGTGAACCTCATGTTTGCGCTGATTTTGCCACCAGGAGCGCACAAAATAATAGTTCAAAAAATGGACTGAAGTACGATTTGCGGACAGAACTGAAAGTAAAAATATTCAGAAAGAAATCAACAATCATCCACGTATGTGGACTCAAACAATGCAGCAGGAGTAATCGTTGATATGGCAGTGAAACAACCAGTGACCGGTGGACCAAATATCTGCCACCTGTCGGATATCCCTATCATACCCCACAATAATTTTCATTTTCACTTGACACCTCAATTCAAGAGAATTTCAGAAATATATGTCCATTAAGCTAATTTCAGAAATCATTGGAATGTCAAACCCTGGTTCAACAATTTTAAAAGAGAATATCAAACCCTAATATGACATGGGTTTGAAATTTGAATGAAAACAGAATTTGTGGAGGAGGACGTGCGAGCGAGGGGTGGTGGCTGGGCAAGGGGGAGGGGGGGGGGGGGGGCCACCTCGGTGGGCTTCCGCGTGGCAGGGCTGGTCAGTGGGCTGGGGCCAGCTCACGCGTCCGAGGACCCCCCTCGCGTTTTTTGGCGAACACGAACGCGGTCCACATCAAGGCCCCCTCGATGTAGACCGGCCACAGTGACAGGGTCACCTCGGAACCGTGGGTCAACACTGAGGTAGAATACTGGTGGCTTGGTGTGGCTATTGTGCACAATGCCTTGACAAAGTTGGCATATGCCACTGACCATGACCATAAAGTTTACCAAGTGACGTTAACTTCTACGAATCGTAACACGAGTCAGCCACGGTCAGAGTGCCCAATCACAGTGCACATGTACTAGGCATGATCTTGCAGGCATAAACAGTGTTAAAAACCGGTGTCTTGGCACGGCTATTGTGCGCAATGCTTTGACAAAGTTGGCATATGCCACTGACCATGACCATAAAGTTTACCAAGTGACGTTAACTTCTACGAATCGTAACACGAGTCAGCCACGGTCAGAGTGCCCAATCACAGTGCACATGTACTAGGCATGATCTTGCAGGCATAAACAGTGTTAAAAACCGGTGTCTTGGCACGGCTATTGTGCGCAATGCTTTGACAAAGTTGGCATGTGCCACTGACCATGACCACAAAGTTTACCAAGTGACTTTAACTTCTACGAATCGTAACACGAGTCAGCCACGGTCAGAGTGCCCAATCACAGTGCACATGTAATATGCATGACCTTACAGGTTTAAACAAGTTAAAAAACTGGTGGCTTGGTACGGCTATTGTGCGCAATGCCTTTACGTAGTTGGCATGTGCCACTGATGATGACCACAAAGTTTACCAAGTACCTTTAACGGCTATGAATCATAACACGAGTCAGCCACAGTCAGAGTGTCCAATCATAGTGCAGATATACTTCGCATGACCTCGCAAGTATGAACAAGGTAGAACACTGGTGGCTCGGTGTGGCTATTGTGCGTAATCCCTTGACAAAGCTGGCATGCGTAACTGACCATGACCAAAATGTATCCAAGTGACTTTTACTTCTATTGATCATAACACGAGTCAGCCACAGTCAGAGTGTCCAATCACAGTGCAGATGTACTAGGCATTATCTTGCACATGCAAACAAGGTAGAATACTGGTGGCTTGGTGTGGCTATTGTGCGCAATGCCTTGACAAGGTTGGCATGTGCCACTGACAATGGCCACAACGTCTACCAAGTGACTTTAACTTCTACGAATCATAACACGAGTCAGCCACAGTCAGAGTACCCAATCACAGTGCACATCTAATATGCATGATCTTGCAGGCATAAACAGTGTTAAAAACCGGTGTCTTGGCACGGCTATTGTGCGCAATGCTTTGACAAAGTTGGCATATGCCACTGACCATGACCACAAAGTTTACCAAGTGACTTTATCTTGTACGAATCGTAACACGAGTCAACCACAGTCAGAGTGCCCAATCAGTTTTCAGATGTACTGGGCATGAGCTTGCAGACATAAACAAGGAAAAAAACCGGTGGCTTGGCACGGCTATTGTGCGCAATGCCTTGACAAAGTTGGCATGTGCCACTGACCATGACCACAATGTTTACCAAGTTCCTTGAACGGCTATGAATGATAACACGGGTCAGCCACAGTCAGAGTGTCCAATCACAGTGCAGATATACTGAGCATGACCTTACAGGTATAAACAAGGTACAATACTGGTGGCTCGGTGTGGTTATTGTGTGCAATGCCTTGTCAAAGCTGGCATGTGCCACTGACCATGACCACAAATGTATCCGAGTGACTTTTCCTTCTATTGATCATAACAGGAGTCAGCCACGGTCAGAAAGTCCAGTCACAGTGCAGATGTACTAGGCATGATCTTGCAGGTGCAAACAATGTAGAATACTGGTGGCTTGGTGTGGCTATTGTGCGCAATGCCTAGACCAAGTTGGCATGTGCCACTGACCATGACCACAAAGTTTACCAAGTAACTTTAACTTCTATGAATCGTAACACGAGTCAGCCACAGTCCGAGTACCCAATCACAGTTCAGATGTACTAGGCATCACCTTACAGGTATAAACAAGGTAAAACACCGGTGGCTTGGCATGGCTATTGTGCCCAATGCCTTGAAAAGCTGGCATGTGCCACAGATCATGACCGCAAAGTTTACCAAGTACCTTAAACGGTGATGAATCACAACACGAGTCAGCCACAGTCAGAGTGTCCAGTCATAGTGCAGATGTAATGGGCATGCCCTTACAGGTATAAACAAGGTAGAATATTGGTGGCTCGGTGTGGCTATTGTGCGCAATGCCTTGACAAAGTTGGCATGTTCCACTGACCATGACCACAAAAACAAGTAAGTGACGTTTCATTCTAGTGATCATAACACAAGTCAGCCACGGTCACAGTGTTCAATCACAGTGCAGATGTACTAGGCATGACATTGCAGGTGCAAACAAGGTAGACTACTGGTGGCTCGGTGTGGCTATTGTGTGCAATGCCTTGACGAAGTTGGCATGTGCCACTGACCATGACCACAAAGTTTACCAAGTGACTCTAACTTCTACGAATCATAACACGAGTCAGCCACGGTCAGAGTGACCAATCATTGTGCACATCTAATATGCATCATATTGCATGTATAAACAAGTTAAAAAACCGGTGGCTTGGCACGGCTATTGTGCGCAATGCCTTGACAAAGTTGGCATGTGCCACTGACCATGACCACAAAGTTTACCAAGTACCTTAAATGGCTATGAATCATAACACGAGTCAGCCACGGTCAGAGTGTCCAATGACAGTGCAGATGTACTAGGCATGAAATTGCAGGTGCAAAAAAGGTAGAATAATGGTGGCTCGGTGTGGCTACTGTGCGCAATGCCTTGACAAAGTTGGCATGTGCCACTGACCATGACGACAAAGTTTACCAATTGACTTTGACCTCTACGAATCATAACACGAGTCAGCCACGGTCAGAGTACCCAATCATAGTGCACATCTAATACGCATGACCTTGCAGGTCTAAACAATGTAAAAAACCCGTGGCTCGGAACGACTATTGTGCGCAATGCCTTGACAAGGTTGGCATGTGCCACTGACCATGACCACAAAGTTTACCAAGTATGTTAGACAGGTATGAATTATAACAAAAGTGAGCCACGGTCATAGTGTCCAATCACAGTGCAGATATACTAGGCATGGGCTTACAGGTATGAACAAGGTAGAATTCTGGTGGCTCGGTGCGGCTAGTGTGCGCAGTGCCTTGACAAAGTTGGCATGTGCCACTGACCATGACCACAAATGTATCCAGGTGACTTTTAATTCTATTGATCATAACACGAGTCAGCCACGGTCAGAGTGTCTAATCACACTGCAGATGTACTAGGCATGACCTTGCATGTGCAAAGAAGGTAGAATACTGTTGGCTCGACGTGGCTATTGTGCGCAATGCCTTGACGAAGCTGGCATGTGCAACTGACCATGACCACAAAGTTAACCAAGAGACTTTAACTTCTACTAATCGTAACACGAGTCAGCCACGGTCAGAGTGCCCAATCATTGTGCACATCTAATATGCATGACCGTGCAGGTATAAACAAGTTAAAAAACCGGTCGCTTGGCATGGCTATTGTGTGCAATGCCTTGACAAACTTGGCATGTGCCACTGACCATGACAACAAAGTTTACCAAGTACCTTAAACGGATATGAATCAGAACACGAGTCAGCCACAGTCAGAGTGTCCAATCACATTATAGATATATTGCGCATGACCTTGCAGGTATGAACAAGGTAGAATACTGGTGGCTCGGTGTGGCTATGGTGTGCAATGCCTTGACAAAGTTGGCATGTGCCACTGACCATGACCACAAATGTATCCAAGTGACTTTTAATTCTATTGATCATAACACGAGTCAGCCACGGTCAGAGTATCTAATCACAGTGCAGATGTACTAGGCATGACCTTGCATGTGCAAAGAAGGTAGAATACTGGTGGCTCGACGTGGCTATTGTGCGCAATGCCTTGACGAAGTTGGCATGTGCCACTGACAATGACCACAAAGTTAACCAAGTGACTTTAACTTCTACGAATCGTAACACGAGTCAGCCAGGGTCAGAGTACTCAATCATCGTGCATATATAATATGCATGACCGTGCAGGTATAAACAAGTTGCAAAACCGGTCGCTTGGCACGGCCATTGTGCCCAATGCCTTGACAAATTTGGCATGTGCCACTGACCATGACCACAAAGTTTACCAAGTACCTTTAACGGCTATGAATCAAAACACGAGTCAGCCACGGTCAGAGTGTCCAATCACAGTATAGATATATTGCGCATGACCTTGCAGGTATGAACAAGGTAGAATACTGGTGGCTTGGTGTGGCTATTGTGTGCAATTCCTTGACAGAGTTGGCATGTGCCACTGACCATGACCACACATGTATCCAAGTGACTTTTACTTCTATTGATCATAACACAAGTTAGCCAATGTCAGAGTGTCCAATCACAGTGCAGATGTACTATGCATGATCTTGCAGGTGCAAAAAAGGTAGAATACTGGTGGCTTGGTGTGGCTATTGTGCGCAATGCCTTGACAAAGTTGGCATATGCCACTGACCATGACCACAAAGTTTACCAAGTGACTTTAACCTCTACGAATCATAACACAAGTCAACCACGGTCAGAGTATCCAATTAAAGTGCACATCTAATATGCATGACATTGCAGGTATAAACAGGGTAAAATACCGGTGTCTTGGCACGGCTATTGTGCGCAATGCCTTGACAAGGTTGGCAAGTGCCACTGACCATGACAACAAAGTTTACCAAGTGACTTAAACGTATACGAATCGTAACAGGAGTCATCCACAGTCAGAGTGCCCAATCACAGTTTAGATGTACCAAGCATGACCTTGCAGGTATAAACAAGGCAAAAAACCCATGGCTTGGCACCGCTATTATGCGCAATGCCTTGACAAAGTTGGCATGTGCTACTGACCATGACCACAAATTTTACCAAGTACCTTAAACGGCTATGTATTATAACACAATTCAGCCACGGTCAGAGTGTCCAATCGCAGTGAAGATACACTGGGCATGAACTTACAGGTATGAACAAGGTAGAATTCTGATGGCTTGGAATGGCTATTGTGTGCAATGCCTTGACAAATTTGGCATGTGCCACTGACCATGACCACAATTGTATCCAAGTGACTTTTACTTCTATTGATCATAACACGAGTCAGCCACGGTCAGAGTGTCCAATCACAGTGCAGATTTACTAGGCATGACCTTGCAGGTGCAAACAAGGTAGAATAATGGTAGCTCGGTATGGCTTTTGTGCGCAATGCCTTGACGAAGTTGGCATGTGCCACTGACCATGACCACAAAGTTTACCAAGTGACTTTAACTTCTACGAATCGTAATACGAGTCAGCTACGGTCAGAGTGTCCAATCACAGTGCATAACTAATATGCATGACCTTGCAGGTATAAACAAGTTTAAAAACCAGTGGCTTGGCATGGCTATTGTGCGCAATGCCTTGACAAAGTTGGCATGTGCCACTGACCATGACCACAAAGTTCACCAAGTACCTTAAACGGCTATGAATCATAACACGAGTCAGCCACAGTCAGAGTGTCCAATCATAGTGCATATATACTGTGCATGACCTCACAGGTATGAACAAGGTAGAGTACTGGTGGCTCGGTGTGGCTATTGTGCGCAATGCCTTGACAAAGTTGGCATGTGCCACTGACCATCACCCCAAACGTATCCAAGTGACTTTTACTTCTATTGATCATAACACGAGTCAGCCACGGTCAGAGTGTCGAATCACAGTGCAGATGTACTAGGCATGATCTTGCAGGTGCAAACAAGGTAGAATACTGGTGGCTTAGTGTGGCTATTGTGCGCAATACATTGACAAAGTTGGCATGTGCCACTGACCATGACCACAAAGTTTACCAAGAGACTTTAACTTCTACGAATCATACCACGGGTCAGCCACAGTCAGAGTACCCAATCACAGTGCACATCTAATATGCATGACCTTGCAGGTATAAACAGGGTTAAAAACCGGTGTCTTGGCGCGGCTATTGTGCGCAATGCCTTGACAAAGTTGGCATGTGCCACTGACCATGACCACAAAATATTACCAAGTGTCTTTAACTTGTACGAATCGTAACACGAGTCAGCCACAGTCAGAGTGCCCAATCAAAGTTCAGATGTACTAGGCTTGAGGTTGCAAGTATAAACAAGGTAAAAAACCGGTGGCTTGGCACGGCTATTGTGCACAATGCCTTGACAAAGTTGGCATGTGCCACTGACCATGACCACAAAGTTTACCCAGTACCTTAAATGGCTATGAATCATAACACGGGTCAGCCACAGTCAGAGTGTCCTATCACAGTGCAGATATACTGGGCAAGCCCTTACAGGTATAAACAAGGTAGAATACTGGTGGCTCGGTGTGGTTATTGTGTGCAATTCCTTGACAAAGTTGGCATGTGCCACTGACCATGACCACAAATGTATCCAAGTGACTTTTACTTGTATTGATCATAACACGAGTCAGCCACGGTCAGAGTGTCCAATCACAGTGCAGATTTACTAGGCATGATCTTGCAGGTGCAAACAAGGTAGAATACTAGTGGCTGAGTGTGGCTATTGTGCGCAATGCCTTGACCAAGTTGGCATTTGCCACTGACCATGACCACAAAGTTTACCAAGTGACTTTAACTTCTATGAATCGTAACACAAGTCAGCCACAGAGTGCCCAATCACAGTTCAGATGTACTAGGCATGACCTTACAGGTATAAACAAGGTAAACAATCAGTGGATTGGCATGGCTATTGTGCGCAATGCCTTGACAAAGCTAGCATGTGCCTTAGACCATGACCACAGAGTTTACCAAGTACCTTAAACGGTTATGAATCATGACACAAGTCAGCCACAGCCGGAGTGTCCAATCACAGTGCGGATATACTGGGCATGACCTTACATGTATAAAGAAGGTAGAATACTGGTGGCTCGGTGGGGCTATTGTGCGCAATGCATTAACAAAGTTGGCATGTGCCACTGATCATGACCAGAACTGTAACTAAGTGACTTTTAATTCTATTGATCATAACACAAGTCAGCCACGGTCAGAGTGTCCAATCACAGTGCAGATGTACTAGGCATGACCTTGCAGGTGCAAATAAGGTAGAATACTGGTGGCTCGACATGGCTATTGTGTGCAATGCCTTGACGAAGTTGGCATGTGCCACTGACCATGACCACAATGATTACCAAGTGACTTTAACTTCTACAAATCGTAATACGAGTCAGCCACGGTCAGAGTGCCCAGTCACAGTGCACATATAATATGCATGATCTTGCAGGTATACAAAAGTTAAAAAACCAGTGGCTTGGCATGTGTATTGTGCGCAATGCCTTGACAAAGTTGGCATGTGCCACTGACCATGACCACAAAGTTTACCAAGTACCTTAATCGGCTATGAATCATATCACGAGTCAGCCACATTCAGAGTGTCCAATCATAGTGCAGATAAACTGCGCATGACCTCACATGTATGAACAAGGTAGAGTACTGGTGGCTCGGCGTCGCTATTGTGCGCAATGCCTTGACAAAGTTGGCACGTGTCACTGACCATTACCACAAATGTATCCAAGCGACTTTTACTTATTCTGATCATAACACGAGTCAGCCACGGTCAGAGTGTCCAATCACAGTGCAGATGTACTAGGCATGATCTTGCAGGTGCAAACAAGGTAGAATACTGGTGGCTTGGTGTGGCTATTGTGCGCAATGCCTTGACAAAGTTGGCATGTACCACTGCCCATGACCACAAAGTTTACTAAGTGACTTTAACTTCTATGAATCATAACACGAGTCAGCCAAAGTCAGAGTTCCCAATCACAGTGCACATATAATATCCATGACCTTGCAGGTATAAACAGGGTTAAAAACCGGTGTATTGGCAAGGCTATTGTGCGCAATGCCTTGAAGAAAGTTGGTATGTGCCACTGACCATGACCACAAAGTTTACCAAGTGACTTTAACTTGTACAAATCGTAAGACAAGTCAGCCACTGTCAGAGTGCCCAATCACAGTTCAGATTTACTAGGCATGAGCTTGCAGGTATAAACAAGGTTAAAAACGGGTGGCTTGGCACGGCTATTGTGCGCAATGCCTTGATAAAGTTGGCATGTGCCACTGACCATGACCACAAAGTTTACCAAGTACCTTCAACGGCTATGAATCATAACACGGATCAGCCACATTCAGAGTGTCCAATCACAGTGCAATGTACTGAACATGACCTTAGAGGTATAAACAAGGTAGAATACTGGTGCAATTCCTTGACAAAGTTGGCATGTGCCACTGACCATGACCACAAATGTATCCAAGTGACTTTTACTTCCATTGATCATAACACGAGTCAGCCATGATCAGAGTGTCCAATCACAGTGCATATGTACTAGGCATGATCTTGCAGGTGCAAACAAGGTAGAATACTGGTGGCTTGGTGTGGCTATTGTGCGCAATGCCTTGACCAAGTTGGCATGTGCCACTGACCATGACCACAAAGTTTACCAAGTGACTTTAACTTCTATGAATCGTAACACGAGTCAGCCACAGTCAGAGTGCCCAATCACAGTTCACATGTACTATGCATGACCTTACAGGTATAAACAAGGTAAAAACCCGGTGGCTTGGCATGGCTATTGTACGCAATGCCTTGACAAATCTGGCATGTGCCACAGACCATGACCACAAAGTTTACCAAGTACCTTAAACGGTTATGAATCATAACACGAGTCAGCCACAGTCAGAGTGTCCAATCAGAGTGCAGATATACTGGGCATGACCTTACAGGTACAAACAAGGTAGAATACTGGTGGCTCGGTGTGGCTATTGTGCGCAATGCCTTGACGAAGTTGGCATGTGCCACTGACCATGACCACAAAGTTTACCAAGTGACTCTAACTTCTACGAATCATAACACTAGTCAGCCACGGTCAGAGTGACCAATCACAGTTCAGATATACTAGGCATGAGCTTGTAGGTATGAACAAGGTAAAAAACTGGTGGCTTCGTAGGCTATTGTGCGCAATGCCTTGACAAAGTTGGCATGTGCCACTGACCATGTCCACAAAGTTTACCATGTACCTTAAACGGCTATGAATTACAACACGAGTCAGCCACGGTCAGAGAGTTCCATGACAGTGCAGATATACTAGGCATGACCTTGAAGGTACAAACAAGGTAGAGTACTGGTGGCTTGGTGCGGCTATTGTGCGCAATGCCTTGACAAAGTTTGCATGTGCCATTGACCATGACCAAAAATGTATCCTAGTGACTTTTACTTCTATTGATCATAACACGAGTCAGCC
>SZWC01002507.1:27819-40711 GCA_023375785.1 Penium margaritaceum | reverse complement strand
CTATTGTGCGCAATGCCTTGACAAAGTTGGCATGTGCCACTGACCATGACCACAAAGTTTACCAAGTGACTTTAACTTATACGAATCGTAATACTAGTCAGCCACGGTCAGAGTGCCCAATCACAGTGCACATCTCATATGCATGACCTTGCAGGTATAAACAAGTTAAAAAACTGGTGGCTTGGCACGGCTATTGTGCGCAATGCCTTGACAAAGGTGGCATGTTCCACTGACCATGACGACAAAGTTTACCAAGTACCTTAAACGGCTATGAATCATTACACGAGTCAGCTACGGTCAGAGTGCCTAATCACAGTGCAGATATAATGGGCATGACCTAACATGTATAAACAAGGTAAAATACTGGTGGCTCGGTGTGGCTATTGTGCGCAATGCCTTGACAAAGTTGGCATGTGCCACTGACCATGACGAAAAATGTATCCAAGTGACTTTTACTTCTATTGATCATAACACGATCAACCAGGGTCAGAGTGTCCAATAACAGTGCACATGTACTAGGCTCGATCTTACAGGTTCAAACAAGGTAGAATACTGGTGGCTCGGTGTTACTAGTGTGCGCAATGCCTTTACAAAGTTGGCACGTGCCATTGACCATGACCACAAAGTTTACCAAGTGACTTTAACTTCTACGAATCATAACACGAGTCAGCCACGGTCAGAGTGCCCAATCAAAGCGCACATCTAACAAGCATGACATTGCAGGTATAAACAAGGTAAAAAGCCGGTGGCTTGGCACGGCTATTGTGCACAATGCCTTGACAAAGTAGGCATGTGCCACTGACCATGACCACAAAGTCTACCAAGTACATTAAACGGCTATGATTTATAACACGAGTCAGCCACAGTTAGAGTGTCCAATCACAGTGCAGGTATACTGGGCATGACCTTGCAGGTATAAACAAGGTAGAATACTGGTGGCTCGGTGTGGCTGTTGTGCGCACTTCTCTTCCCCGGAAAGGGGAGAAGGATAGGCGGACAAAATCAAAATCTCCCCGACTTTGTATATGTAGGGGAAAAGTCCGCCCTCTCTTTTTGAGAAAATTCCTTGACAAAGTTGGCACGTGCCACTGACCATGACTACAAATGTATCCAAGTGACTTTTACTTCTATTGATCATAACACGAGTCAGCCACGGTCGGAGTGTCCAATCACGGTGCACATGTGATAGGCATGATCTTGCAGGTACAAACAAGGTAGAATACTGGTGGCTCGGTGTGGCTATCTTGCGCTATGCCTTGACAAAGTTGGCATGTGCCACTGATCATGACCACAAAGTTTACCAAGTGACTTTAACTTCTACGAATCATAACACGAGTCAGCCACGGTCAGAGTGTCCTATCACAGTGCAGATATACTAGGCATAACCTTGCAGGTACAAACAAGGTACAATACTGGTGGCTCGGTGTGGCTATTGTGTGCAATGCCTTGACAAAGTTGGCATGTGCCACTGATCATGACCACAAAGTTTACCAAGTGACTTTAACTTCTACGAATCATAACACGAGTCAGCCACGGTCAGAGTGTCCTATCACAGTGCAGATATACTAGGCATAACCTTGCAGGTACAAACAAGGTACAATACTGGTGGCTCGGTGTGGCTATTGTGTGCAATGCCTTGACAAAGTTGGCATGTGCCACTGATCATGACCACAAAGTTTACCAAGTGACTTTAACTTCTACGAATCATAACACGAGTCAGCCACGGTCAGAGTGTCCTATCACAGTGCAGATATACTAGGCATAACCTTGCAGGTACAAACAAGGTACAATACTGGTGGCTCGGTGTGGCTATTGTGTGCAATGCCTTGACAAAGTTGGCATGTGCCACTGATCATGACCACAAAGTTTACCAAGTGACTTTAACTTCTACGAATCATAACACGAGTCAGCCACGGTCAGAGTGTCCTATCACAGTGCAGATATACTAGGCATAACCTTGCAGGTACAAACAAGGTACAATACTGGTGGCTCGGTGTGGCTATTGTGTGCAATGCCTTGACAAAGTTGGCATGTGCCACTGATCATGACCACAAAGTTTACCAAGTGACTTTAACTTCTACGAATCATAACACGAGTCAGCCACGGTCAGAGTGTCCTATCACAGTGCAGATATACTAGGCATAACCTTGCAGGTACAAACAAGGTACAATACTGGTGGCTCGGTGTGGCTATTGTGTGCAATGCCTTGACAAAGTTGGCATGTGCCACTGATCATGACCACAAAGTTTACCAAGTGACTTTAACTTCTACGAATCATAACACGAGTCAGCCACGGTCAGAGTGTCCTATCACAGTGCAGATATACTAGGCATAACCTTGCAGGTACAAACAAGGTACAATACTGGTGGCTCGGTGTGGCTATTGTGTGCAATGCCTTGACAAAGTTGGCATGTGCCACTGATCATGACCACAAAGTTTACCAAGTGACTTTAACTTCTACGAATCATAACACGAGTCAGCCACGGTCAGAGTGTCCTATCACAGTGCAGATATACTAGGCATAACCTTGCAGGTACAAACAAGGTACAATACTGGTGGCTCGGTGTGGCTATTGTGTGCAATGCCTTGACAAAGTTGGCATGTGCCACTGACCATGACCACAAAGTTTACCAAGTGACTTTAACTTATACGAATCGTAATACTAGTCAGCCACGGTCAGAGTGCCCAATCACAGTGCACATCTCATATGCATGACCTTGCAGGTACAAACAAGTTAAAAAACTGGTGGCTTGGCACGGCTATTGTGCGCAATGCCTTGACAAAGTTGGCATGTTCCACTGACCACGACGACAAAGTTTACCAAGTACCTTAAACGGCTATGAATCATTACACGAGTCAGCTACGGTCAGAGTGCCCAATCACAGTGCAGATATGATGGGCATGACCTAACATGTATAAACAAGGTAAAATACTGGTGGCTCGGTGTGGCTATTGTGCGCAATGCCTTGACAAAGTTGGCATGTGCCACTGACCATGACCAAAAATGTTTCCAAGTGACTTTTACTTCTATTGATCATAACACGGTCAACCAGGGTCAGAGGGTCCAATCACAGTGCACATGTACTAGGCTCGATCTTACAGGCTCAAACAAGGTAGAATACTGGTGGCTCGGTGTTACTAGCGTGCGCAATGCCTTTACAAAGTTGGCACGTGCCACTGACCATGACCACAAAGTTTACCAAGTGACTTTAACTTCTACGAATCATAACACGAGTCAGCCACGGTCAGAGTGCCCAATCACAGCGCACATGTTATATGCACGACCTTGCAGGTATAAACAAGGTAGAATACTGGTGGCTCGGTGTGGCTGTTGTGCGCACTTCTCTTCCCCGGAAAGGGGAGAAGGATAGGCGGACAAAATCAAAATCTCCCCGACTTTGTATATGTAGGGGAAAAGTCCGCCCTCTCTTTTTGAGAAAATTCCTTGACAAAGTTGGCACGTGCCACTGACCATGACTACAAATGTATCCAAGTGACTTTTACTTCTATTGATCATAGCACGAGTCAGCCACGGTCAGAGTGTCCAATCACAGTGCTGATGTACTAGGCATGATCTCGCAGGTTCAAACAAGGTAGAATACTGGTGGCTCGGTGTGGCTATCTTGCGCTATGCCTTGACAAAGTTGGCATGTGCCACTGACCATGACCACAAATGTATCCAATTGACTTCAACTTCTCCGGATCATAACACGAGTCAGCCACGGTCAGAGTGCCCAATCACAGTGCACATCTCATATGCATGACCTTGCAGGTATAAACAAGTTACAAAACCGGTGGCTTGTCATGGCTATTGTGCGCAATGCCTTGACAAAGTTGGCATGTGCCACTGACCATCACCACAAAGTTTACCAAGTGACTTTAACTTCTACGAATCGTAACACGAGTCAGCCACGATCAGAGTGCCCAATCACAGTACACATCTAATATGCATGACCTTGCAGGTATAAACAAGTTACAAAACCGGTGGCTTGTCATGGCTATTGTGCGCAATGCCTTGACAAAGTTGGCATGTGCCACTGACCATCACCACAAAGTTTACCAAGTGACTTTAACTTCTACGAATCGTAACACGAGTCAGCCACGATCAGAGTGCCCAATCACAGTACACATCTAATATGCATGACCTTGCAGGTATAAACAAGTTACAAAACCGGTGGCTTGTCATGGCTATTGTGCGCAATGCCTTGACAAAGTTGGCATGTGCCACTGACCATCACCACAAAGTTTACCAAGTGACTTTAACTTCTACGAATCGTAACACGAGTCAGCCACGATCAGAGTGCCCAATCACAGTACACATCTAATATGCATGACCTTGCAGGTATAAACAAGTTACAAAACCGGTGGCTTGTCATGGCTATTGTGCGCAATGCCTTGACAAAGTTGGCATGTGCCACTGACCATCACCACAAAGTTTACCAAGTGACTTTAACTTCTACGAATCGTAACACGAGTCAGCCACGATCAGAGTGCCCAATCACAGTACACATCTAATATGCATGACCTTGCAGGTATAAACAAGTTACAAAACCGGTGGCTTGTCATGGCTATTGTGCGCAATGCCTTGACAAAGTTGGCATGTGCCACTGACCATCACCACAAAGTTTACCAAGTGACTTTAACTTCTACGAATCGTAACACGAGTCAGCCACGATCAGAGTGCCCAATCACAGTACACATCTAATATGCATGACCTTGCAGGTATAAACAAGTTACAAAACCGGTGGCTTGTCATGGCTATTGTGCGCAATGCCTTGACAAAGTTGGCATGTGCCACTGACCATCACCACAAAGTTTACCAAGTGACTTTAACTTCTACGAATCGTAACACGAGTCAGCCACGATCAGAGTGCCCAATCACAGTACACATCTAATATGCATGACCTTGCAGGTATAAACAAGTTACAAAACCGGTGGCTTGTCATGGCTATTGTGCGCAATGCCTTGACAAAGTTGGCATGTGCCACTGACCATCACCACAAAGTTTACCAAGTGACTTTAACTTCTACGAATCGTAACACGAGTCAGCCACGATCAGAGTGCCCAATCACAGTACACATCTAATATGCATGACCTTGCAGGTATAAACAAGTTACAAAACCGGTGGCTTGTCATGGCTATTGTGCGCAATGCCTTGACAAAGTTGGCATGTGCCACTGACCATCACCACAAAGTTTACCAAGTGACTTTAACTTCTACGAATCGTAACACGAGTCAGCCACGATCAGAGTGCCCAATCACAGTACACATCTAATATGCATGACCTTGCAGGTATAAACAAGTTACAAAACCGGTGGCTTGTCATGGCTATTGTGCGCAATGCCTTGACAAAGTTGGCATGTGCCACTGACCATGACCACAAAGTCTACCAAGTACATTAAACGGCTATGATTTATAACACGAGTCAGCCACAGTTAGAGTGTCCAATCACAGTGCAGATATACTGGGCATGACCTTGCAGGTATAAACAAGGTAGAATACTGGTGGCTCGGTGTGGCTGTTGTGCGCACTTATCTTCCCCGGAAAGGGGACAAGGATAGGCGGACAAAATCAAAATCTCCCCGACTTTGTATATGTAGGGGAAACGTCCGCCCTCTCTTTTTGAGAAAATTCCTTGACAAAGTTGGCATGTGCCACTGACCATGACCACAAATGTATCCAATTGACTTCAACTTCTCCGGATCATAACACGAGTCAGCCACGGTCAGAGTGTCCAATCACAGTGCACATGTACTAGGCATGACCGTGTAGGTGCAAACAAGGTAGAATGCTGGTGGCTCGGTTTGGCTATTGTGCGCAATGCCTTGACAAAGTTGGCATGTGCCACTGACGATGACCACAAATGTATCAAAGCGATGTTTACATCTATTGATCATAACACGAGTCAGCCACGGCCAGAGTGTCCAATCACAGTGCAGATGTACTAGGCATGATCTTGCAGGTGCAAAAAAAGGTAGAATACTGGTGGCTCGGTGTGGCTTTTGTGCGCAATGCCTTGACAAAGTTGGCATGTGCCACTGACGATGACCACAAATGTATCAAAGTGATGTTTACGTCTATTGATCATAACACGAGTCAGCCACGGCCAGAGTGTCCGATCACAGTGCAGATCTACTAGGCATGATCTTGCAGGTGCAAAAAAAGGTAGAATACTGGTGGCTCGGTGTGGCTTTTGTGCGCAATGCCTTGACAAAGTTGGCATGTGCCACTGGCCATGACCACAAACGTTACCAAGTAACTTTAACTTCTATGAATCGTTACACGATTCAGCCACGGTCAGAGTGCCCAATCGCAGTGCACATCTAACATGGCATGACCTTGCACGTATAAACAAGTTTAAAAAACGGTGGCTTGGCACGGCTATTGTGCGCAATGCCTTGACAAAGTTGGCATGTGCCACTGACCATGACCACAAAGTTTACCAAGTACCTTTCACGGCTATGAATCATAACACGAGTCAGCCACGGTCAGAGTGTCCAATCACAGTGAATATCTACTTCGCATGACCATACAGGTACTAGCAAGGTCAAATACTAGTGGCTCGGGGTGGCTATTGTGCGCAATGCCTTGACAAAGTTGGCATGTGCCAATGATCATGACCACAAATGTATCCAAGTGACTTTTACTTCTATTGAGCATAACACGAGTCAGCCATGGTCAGAGTGTCCAATCACAGTGCAGATGTACTAGGCATGATCTTGCAGAAGCAAACTAGGTAGAATACTGGTGGCTCCGTGTGGCTATTGTGCGCAATGCCTTGACAAATTTGGCATGTGCCACTGATCATGACCACAAAGTTTACCAAGTGACTTTAACATATACGAATCATAACACGAGTCAGCCACGGTCAGAGTGCCCAATCAAAGCGCACATCTTATATGCATGACCATGCAGGTATAAACAAGGTAATAAACGGATGGCTTGGCACGGCTATTGTGGGCAATGCCTTGACAAACATGGCATGTGCCACTGACCATGACCACAAAGTTTACCAAGTACATTAAATGGCTATGAATCATAACACGAGTCAGCCACAGTCAGAGTGTCCAATCACAGTGCAGATATACTGTGCATGACCTTGCAGGTATAAACAAGGTAGAATACTGGTGGCTCGGTGTGGCTATTGTGCGCAATTCCTTGACACAGTTGGCATGTGCCACTGACCATGACCACAAATGTATCAAAGTGACTTTTACTTCTATTAATCTTAACACGAGTCAGCCACAATCAGAGTGTCCAATCACAGTGTAGATGTACTATGCATGATCTTGCAGGTGCAAACAAGGTAGAATACTGGTGGCTCGGTGTGGCTATTGTGCGCAATGCCTTGACAAAGTTGGCATGTACCACTGACCATGACCACAAAATTTACCAAGTGACTTTAACTTCTACGAATCGTAATACAAGTCAGTCACGGTCAGAGTGCCCAGTCACAGTGCACATCTAATATGCATGACCTTCCAAGTATAAACAAGTTAAACAACCGGTGGCTTGGCACGACTATTGTGCGCAATGCCTTGACAAAGTTGGCATGTGCCACTGACCATGACCACAAAGTTTACCAAGTACCTTAAACGACTATGAATCATATCACATGTCAGACACGGTCAGAGTGCCCAATCACAGTGCAGATGTTCTAGGCATGATTTTGCAGGCGCAAACAATGTAGAATACTGGTGGCTTGGTGTGGCTATTGTACGCAATGCCTTGACAAAAATGGCATGTGCCACTGACCATGACCATAACGTTTACCAAGTGACTTTAACTTCTACGAATCGTAACACGAGTCAGCCACGATCAGAGTGCCCAATCACAGTACACATCTAATATGCATGACCTTGCAGGTATAAACAAGTTACAAAACCGGTGGCTTGTCATGGCTATTGTGCGCAATGCCTTGACAAAGTTGGCATGTGCCACTGACCACGACCACAAAGTTTACCAAGTACCTTAAACGGCTATGAATCATAACACGAGTCAGCCACGGTCAGAGTTTCCAATCACAGTGCTGATATACAGGACATGACCTTACAGGTATAAACAAGGTACAATACTGGTGGCTCGGTGTGGCTATTGTGTGCAATGCCTTGACAAAGTTGGCATGTGCCACTGACCATGACCACAAATGTATCCAAGTAACTTTTACTTCTATTGATCATAACACAAGTCAGCCAAGGTCAGAGTGTCCAATCAAAGTGCCGATGTACTAGGCATGATCTTGCAGGTGCAAAAAAGGTAGAATACTGGTGGCTCGGTGTGGCTATTGTGCGCAATGCCTTGACAAAGTTGTCATGTGCCACTGACCATGACCACAAAGTTTATCAAGTGACTTTAACTTCTACGAATCGTAACACGAGTCAGCCACAGTCAGAGTGCCCAATCACAGTGCACATCTAATATGCATGACCTTAGAGGTATAAACAAGTTAAAAAACTGGTGGCTTGGCACGGCTATTGTGCGCAATGCCTTTACGTATTTGGCATGTGCCACTGATCATGACCACAATGTTTACCAACTACCGTTAACGGCTATGAATCATAACACGAGACAGCCACAGTCAGAGTGTCCAATCATAGTGCAGATATACTGCGCATGACCTCGCAAGTATGAACAAGGTAGAATACTGGTGGCTCGGTGTGGCTATTGTGCGTAATGCCTTGACAAAGCTGGCATGCGTAACTGACCATGACCAAAAATGTATCCAAGTGACTTTTATCTCTATTGATCATAACACGAGTCAGCCACAGTCAGAGTGTCCAATCACAGTGCAGATGTACTAGGCATGATCTTGCAGGTGTAAAAAAGTTAGAATACTGGTGTCTTGGCACGGCTATTGTGCGCAATGCCTTGACAAAGTTGGCATGTGCCACTGACCATGACCACAAAGTTTACCAAGTGACTTTAACTTGTACGAATCGTAACACAAGTCAGCCACAGTCAGAGTGCCCAATCACAGTTCAGATGTACTAGGCATGACCTTGCAGGTACAAACAAGGTTAAAAACCGGTGGCTTGGCACGGCTATTGTGCGCAATGCCTTGACAAAGTTGGCATGTGCCACTGACCATGACCACAAAGTTTACCAAGTACCTTAAACGGCTATGAATCACAACACGGGTCAGCCACGGTCAGAGTGTCCAATCACAGTGCAGATATACTTGGCATGACCTTACAGGTATAAACAAGGTAGAATACTGGTGGCTCGGTGTGGCTAGTGTGCGCAATGCCTTCACCAATTTGGCATTTTCCAATGACCATGACCACAAAGTTTACCAAGTGACTTTAACTTCTATGAATCGTAACACAAGTCAGCCACAGTCAGAGTGCCCAATCACAATTCAGATGTACAAGGCATGACCTTGCAGGTATGAACAAGGTAAAAAACCGGTGGCTTGGCATGGCTATTGTGCGCAATGCCTTGACAAAGCTGGCATGTGTCACTGACCATGACCACAAAGTTTACCAAGTACCTTAGACGGCTATGAATCAAAACGCGAGTCAGCCACAGTCAGAGTGTCCAATCATAGTGCACATATACTGCGCATGACCTTGCAGGTATGAACAAGATAGAGTAATGGTGGCTTGGTGTGGCTATTTGTGCGCAATGCCTTGACAAATGTGGCATGTGCCACCGACCATGACCACAAATGTATCCAAGTGACTTTTACTTCTATTCATCATAACACGAGTCAGCCACAGTCAGAGTGTCCAATCACAGTGCAGATGTACTAGGCATTATCTTGCACATGCAAACAAGGTAGAATACTGGTGGTTTGGTGTGGCTATTGTGCGCAATGCCTTGACAAGGTTGGCATGTGCCACTGACCATGGCCACAACGTTTACCAAGTGACTTTAACTTCTACGAATCATAACACGAGTCAGCCACAGTCAGAGTACCCAATCACAGTGCACATCTAATATGCATGATCTTGCAGGCATAAACAGGGTTAAAAACTGGTGTCTTGGCACGGCTATTGTGCGCAATGCTTTGACAAAGTTGGCATATGCCACTGACCATGACCACAAAGTTTACCAAATGACTTTAACTTGTACGAATCGTAACACGAGTCAACCACAGTCAGAGTGCCCAGTCACTTTTCAGATGTACTAGGCATGAGCTTGCAGACATAAACAAGGAAAAAAACCGGTGGCTTGGCACAGCTATTGTGCGCAATGCCTTGGCAAAGTTGGCATGTGCCACTGACCATGACCACAAAGTTTACCAGGTTCCTTGAACGGCTATGAATGATAACACGGGTCAGCCACAGTCAGAGTGTCCAATCACAGTGCAGATATACTGAGCATGACCTTCCAGGTATAAAGAAGGTAGAATACTGGTGGCTCAGTGTGGTTATTCTGTGCAATGCCTTGTCAAAGCTGGCATGTGCCACTGACCATGACCACAAATGTATCCAAGTGACTTTTCCTTCTATTGATCATAACACGAGTCAGCCACGGTCAGAAAGTCCAATCACAGTGCAGATGTACTAGGCATGATCTTGCAGGTGCAAACAAGGTAGAATACTGGTGGCTCGGCGTGGCTATTGTGCGCAATGCCTAGACCAAGTTGGCATGTGCCACTGACCATGACCACAAAGTTTACCAAGTAACTTTAACGTCTATGAATCGTAACACAAGTCAGCCACAGTCCGAGTACCCAATCACAGTTCAGATATACTAGGCATGACCTTACAGGTATAAACAAGGTAAAACACCGGTGGCTTGGCATGGCTATTGTGCCCAATGCCTTGAAAAAGCTGGCATGTGCCACAGACCATGACCGCAAAGTTTACCAAGTACCATAAACGGTTATGAACCACAACACGAGTCAGCCACGGTCAGAGTGTCCAGTCATAGTGCAGATATAATGGGCATGACCTTACAGGTATAAACGAGGTAGAATATTGGTGGCTCGGTGTGGCTATTGTGCGCAATGCCTTGACAAAGTTGGCATGTTCCACTGACCATGACCACAAATACAAGTAAGTGACGTTTCATTCTAGTGATCATAACACAAGTCAGCCACAGTCAGAGTGTTCAATCACAGTGCAGATGTTCTAGGCATGACCTTGCAGGTGCAAACAAGGTAGAATACTGGTGGCTCGGTGTGGCTATTGTGTGCAATGCCTTGACGAAGTTGGCATGTGCCACTCACCATGACCACAAAGTTTACCAAGTGACTCTAACTTCTACGAATCGTAACACGAGTAAGCCACGGTCAGAGTGACCAATCATTGTGCACATCTAATATGCATCATATTGCATGTATAAACAAGTTAAAAAACCGGTGGCTTGGCACGGCTATTGTGCGCAATGCCTTGACAAAGTTGGTATGTGCCACTGACCATGACCACAAAGTTTACCAAGTACCTTAAATGGCAATTAATCATAACACGAGTCAGCCACGGTCCGAGTGTCCAATCACAGTGCAGATGTACTAGGCATGAAATTGCAGATGCAAAAAAGGTAGAATACTGGTGGCTCGGTGTGGCTACTGTGCGCAATGCCTTGACAAAGTTGGCATGTGCCACTGACCATGACGACAAAGTTTACCAAGTGACTTTGACCTCTACGAATCATAACACGAGTCAGCCACGGTCAGAGTACCCAATCATAGTGCACATCTAATACACATGACCTTGCAGGTCTAAACAATGTAAAAAACCCGTGGCTTGGAACGACTATTGTGCGCAATGCCTTGACAAAGTTGGCATGTGCCACTGACCATGACCACAAAGTTTACCAAATGACTTTAACGTTTACGAATCGTAACAGGAGTCATCCACTGTCAGAGTGCCTAATCACAGTTCAGATGTAATAGGCATGACCTTGCAGGTATAAACAATGTAAAAAACCCGTGGCTTGGAACGACTACTGTGCGCAATGCCTTGACAAAGTTGGCATGTGCCACTGACCATGACCACAAAGTTTACCAAGTATGTTAAACGGCTATGAATTATAACACAAGTCAGCCACGGTCATAGTGTCCAATCACAGTGCAGATATACTAGGCATGACCTTACAGGTATGAACAAGGTAGAATTCTGGTGGCTCGGTGCGGTTGTTGTGCGCAATGCCTTGACAAAGTTGGCATGTGCCACTGACCATGACCACAAATGTATCCAGGTGACATTTAATTCTATTGATCATAACACGAGTCAGCCACGGTCAGAGTGTCTAATCACAGTGCAGATGTACTAGGCATGACCTTGCATGTGCAAAGAAGGTAGAGTACTGGTGGCTTGACGTTGTATTGTGCGCAATGCCTTGAAAAAGTTGGCATGTGCCACTGACCATGACCAAAACGTTTACCAAGTATCTTAAACGGCTATGAATCATAACACGAGTCAGCCACGGTCAGAGTGTCCAATCACAGTGCAGATGTACTGGGCATGATCTTGCAGGTACAAACAAGGTAGAATACTTGTGGATCGTTGTGGCTATTGTGCGCAATGCCTTGACAAATTTGGCATGTGCCACTGACCATGACCACAAATGTATCAAAGTGACTTTTACTTCTTTTGTTCATAACACGAGTCAGCCACGGTCAGAGTGTCCAATCACAGTGCAGATGTACTAGGCATGATCTTGCAGGTGGAAACAAGGTACAATACTGGTGGCACGGTGTGGCTATTGTGCACAATGCCTTGACAAAGTTGGCATGTGCCACCGACCATGACCACAAATGTATCCAAGTGACTTTTACTTCTATTGATCATAACACGAGTGAGCCACGGTCAGGGTCTCCAATCGCAGTGCAGATATACTAGGCATGACCTTGCAGGTACAAACAAGGTAAAAAACAGGTGGCTTGGCATGGCTATTGTGCGCAATGCCTTGACAAAGTTGGCATGTGCCACTGACCATGACC
>SZWC01002507.1:11891-27642 GCA_023375785.1 Penium margaritaceum | reverse complement strand
CAGCCACGGTCAGAGTGTCCAATCACAGTGCAGATCTAATATGCATGACCTTGCAGGTATAAACTGTCAGAAGAGTAAAAGAAACAATGGCACAAGACTTGGGGTACAACAGGAAAATATCACAGATATACCCATCGAGCCGGTGACACAAGGATAAAAGAAAATAAGTGATCAGGCTCAACTCCGAGGATCTGGTTGGTGCTCATACCAACACGGAAGACCCACGTTCCCCCATTCTCACTTGTCCAAAACCCGCCGTGTGGCCTGCTTCACACGTTGCGACAAAGTCGCGGACCACGTCCGCCTCCTCGCATCCCCAGGACCAAGATACGTACGCATCCAAACATCAAGTACGTGGACCGGTACCGGCAGCACTCCTCCACCCCGCGGCTCCACTCTCCACTAGGAGAACTCCCCTGCCTAGTCCCAAGCGGCTCCACTAGGAGCACTCTAGTAACCCACACTAGCAAAGTATATACGTAGCACTCACATCCTTGTATTTCTTGCATCCATTCAATCTAAGTAATTTTCCCTCCCGTTGCCCCGCCTCCGTACTGTGGCACTCCGCCTTCTTTCCGCTGCCCGCCTTCGTGCTGTGGCACTCCGCCTTCTTTCATTGCATGCCTCCGTGCCGTGGCAATTCCGTTGCCTTCCGCTACCCGCCTCCAAGCTGTGGCACTTCCGTTGCTTCCCGTTGCCTGCCTCGACGCCGTGGCATTTGGATGCTTTCCGAGTCAGAGTGCCTTCCAGTGCTGGTTACTGTGATTTCCATCTCCAACATATCGTGACAAAACACTGAGGGGGAAGGCGAGGTTGGGTCGAGTGCAGACCATTGCATACATCAGGGATCCCACCAGTTTAGGATAGGGTTTTGGGGAAGGCGATGAGACTGTGAGGTGAGTTGTGGTCCACTGTCATGGGGGTTGGAGCCCCATTACTGTTTTCGAGACCGAAGTGCTTCAGGAGGGAGGCAATGTAGGGCTCTTGAGAGAGAGTGGTGAGTCACTTTTCCCGATCCCTCTTGATGTCAACTCCCAGGTAATGGGTCAGTTCCCCAAGGTCCTTCATGGTAAAACGTCCAAGGAGTGCTTGCTTGAGACCCTGGAGAGCACTGGGATTGTTGGAGGCGAGAGCGAGGTCGTCCACATAAGCTAGGATATAGGTCGGCTCATCCGGGCGTGAACGGAGGAATAGATTGGGATCGGTAGTGGAAACTGTGAAGCCTAGGTCAAGGAGAGTTGCTCGAAGTTTGACATGCCATTCCCGATGAGATTATTTAAGGCCATAGACTGGGCGATGCAGCTTCCAGACAGTGTTGGACTGGTCTAGAGTGTAGCCTTTGGGACACGCCAGGTAGATGGTTTCGTGCAAATCTCCTTGGAGAAAGGCATTGGACACATCCATAGCATGCAGTTCCATATCTTCAGTGGCTTCAATGTTTAGCAGGGCTCGTAGAGTGGTCAGCTTGGCAGTCGGTGAGAAGGTGTCAAAGAAGCTGTATCGTTGTGAGAATCCCTTTGCCACATAGTGAGCCTTGAACTCTATTGGCTTCTCCAGATGAGTCTTGACGCGGAAGACCCATTTGCGTGCGACCACATTGGTGTGAGGTGGTCGAGGAACGTCAGTGTAGGTGGAGGTTGCTTTGAAGGAGGCAGTCCCCTCGCAATGGTGGCCCGCCATTGGTCTGCTTGGGGCCAATTCACGGCCTCAGCACTGTCGGATATTATCTCGGAGATCTCCTCAAGGGGTACAGCCACTGAGAAAATAAAGAGTACCAATGCAGGTTCATCTCCGGAGTCACAGGATCAACACCCGAACGGTCCCACGACCGACAAACTCTGCGAGCCTCGCCAAGACCAAAACCAACGGTCGCATAACACAACGGCCCAGGCAAAGCGCACCTGCAAAGATCGGGCCTACACTCACCACTCCCCCATGCGTACAGCTAGCAAAGCCGAATCATGGTCTTGAGGCGCTCCGTGCTCTCGCACTTGCTGGAGCCGCCACCTCTATGCCCGCTCGGCGAAGCGCGCTAGGTTAGACCTTTCCTATTTGTATTGCTTGTACCTCATTCTAAAATCAATCCATTGGATTCTCCTTCCGGCTCGCCTTTTGGGCCACCTCCAGTCCTTTTGCCCTCAATCTCAATTCAGCGCCCGTGCTCCCGCAATGCACCCTCTCCCTTCTGCTAAATCGTCAGTCATACATTATCAACGCCCGCACCTTCAAGGAAGCTTCCGCCCTTCCCACAAAGTGCTGCATCCACTCCTTTTCCAACAAGATCTTAGTGCCCGTACCTTCAGTGGTGCATCCAGGCCTCTCCTCATCATCTTGCAGCACTATTCGCCCCCACGTCATCCTTCTATCGTCGTTTCCGCTTTGCTTCTGCTCATGCTTCTGCCCACCACTAAAACGCTCGTCCCTGCGACCGCGTCCACTCTACGGCAGCACCTGCAATGTTCTGACATGGTATCAGAGCTCAAGTAACATCCTTGGCTCTTTTGTGCTTGCCGCCATCGGCTGCACCCACTCCTATCAGACTTCTCTGTGTCTTGGCACGGCTATTGTGTGCAATGCCCTGACAAAGTTGGCATTTGCCACTGACCATGACCACAAAGTTTACCAAGTACCTTAAACGGCTATGAATCATAACACGAGTCAGCCACGGCCAGAGTGTCTAGTCACATTGCAGATATACTGGGCGTGACCTTACAGGTATAAACAAGGTAGAATACTGGTGGCTCGGTGTGGCTTTTATGTACAATGCCTTGACAAAATTGGCATGTGCCACTGACCATGACCACAAATGTATCCAAGTGACGTTTATTTCTATTGATCATAACACGAGCCAGCCACGGTCAAAGTGTCCAATCACAGTGAAAATGTTCTAGGCATGATGTTGCAGGTGCAAACAAGGTAGAATACTGGCGGCTTGGTGTGGCTATTGTACGCAATACCTTGACAAAGTTGGCATGTGCCACTGACCATGACCACAAAGTTTACCAAGTGACTTTAACTTCTTTGAATCATAATACGAGTCATCCATGGTCAGAGTACCCAATCACGGTGCACATCTAATATGCATGACCTTGCATGTATAAGCAGCGTAGAAACCGGTGGCTTGGGACGGCTATTGTGCGCAATGCCTTGACAAAGTTGGCATGTGTCACTGACCATGACCACAAAGTCTACCAAGTACCTTAAACGGCTATGAATTATACCACGAGTCAGCCACAGTCAGAGTATCCAATCACAGTGCAGATGTACTAGGCATGATCTTGCAGGTACAAACAAGGCAGAATACTGGTGGCTCGGTGTGGCAATTGTGCGCAATGCCTTGACAAAGCTGGCATGTGCCACTGACCATGACCACAAATGTATCCAAGTGACTTTTACTTCTATTGATCATAACACGAGTCAGCCACGGTCAGAGTGTCCAATCACAGTGCAGATATACTGGGCATGACCTTGTAGGTACAAACAACGTAGAATACTGGTGGCTTGGTGTGGCTATTGTGCGCAATGCCTTGACAACGTTGGCATGTGCCACTGACCATGACCACAAATGTATCCAAGTGACTTTTACTTCTATTAATCATAACACGATTCAGCCACGGTCTGAGTGTCCAGTCACAGTGCACATCTCATATGCATGACCTTGCAGGTATAAAGAAGGTAAAAACCCGGTGGCTTGACACAACTATTGTGCGTAATGCCTTGACAATGTTGGCATGTGCCACTGACCATGACCACAAAGTTTACCAAGTACCTTAAACGGATATGAATCGTAACACGAGTCAGCCATGGTCAGAGTGTCTAGTCACAATGCAGGTATACTGGGCATGACCTTACAGATATAAACAAGGTAGAATACGGGTAGCTCGGTGTGGCTATTGTGTCCAATGCCTTGACAAAGTTGACATGTGCCACTGACCATGACCACAAATGTATCCAAGTGACTTTTACTTCTATTGATCATAACACGAGCCAGCCACGGTCAGAGTGTCCAATCACAGTGCAGATGTACTCGGCATGATGGTGCAGGTGCAAACAAGGTAGAATACTGGTGGCTCGGTGTGGCTATTGTGCGCAATGCCTTGACAAAGTTGGCATGTGCCACTGACCATGACCACAAAGTTTACCAAGTGACTTTCACTTCTTTGAATCATAAGCCGAGTCAGCCATGCTCAGAGTACCCAATGACAGTGCACATCTAATATGCATGACCTTGCAGGTATAGACAGCATAGAAACCGGTGGCTTGGGACGGCTATTGTGCGCATTGCCTTGACAAAGTTGGCATGTGTCACTGACCATGACCACAAAGTTTACCAAGTACCTTAAACGGCTATGAATTATAACACGAGTCAGCCACGGTCAGAGTATCCAATCACAGTGCAGATGTACTAGGCATGATATTGCAGGTGCAAACAAGGTAGAATACTGGTGGCTCGGTGTGGCTATTGTGCGCAATGCCTTGAAAAAGTTGGCATATTCCACTGACCATGACCACAAAGTTGACCAAGTGACTTTAAGTCAACGAATCGTAACACGAGTCAGCCACTGTCAGAGTGCCCAATCACAGTTCATATGTACTAGGAATGACCTTGCAGGTATAAACAAGGTAAAAAACCGGTGGCTTCGCATGGCTATTGTGCAGAATGCCTTGATAAAGTTGGCATGTGCCACTGACCATGTCCACAACGTTTACCAAGTACCTTAAACGGCTATGAATCATAACACAAGTCAGCCACGGTCAGAGTGCCCAATCACAGTTGAGATGTACTAGGCATGACCTTTCAGGTATAAACATGGTAGAATACTGGTGGCTCGGTGTGGCTATTGTGCATAATGCCTTGACAAAGTTGGCATGTGCCACTGACCATGACCAGAAATGTACCCAAGTGACTTTTACTTCTATTGATCATAACACGAGCCAACCACGCTCAGAGTGTCCAATCACAATGTAGATGTACTAGGCATGATCTTGCAGGTGCAAACAAGGTCAAAAACCGGCGGCTTGGCACAGCTATTGTGCGCAATGCCTTGACAAAGTTGGCATATGCCACTGACCATGACCACAAAGTTTACCAAGTACCTTTAATGGCCATGAATCATAACACGAGTCAGCCACGGTCAGAGTGGTCAATCACAGTGCAGGTATACTGGGCATAATCTTGCAGGTATAAACAAGGTAGAATACTGGTGGATCGGTATAGCTATTGTGTGCAATGCCTTGACAAAGATGGCATGTGCCACTGACCATGACCACGAAGTTTACCAAGTACCTTAAACGGCTATGAATAATAACATGGGTCAGCCATGGTCAGAGTGTCTAATCACAGTGCAAATATACTGGACATGACCTTACAAGTATAAACAAGGTAGAATACTGGTGGCTCAATGTGGCTATTGTGCGTAATGCCTTGACAAAGTTGGCAAGTGCCACTGACCATGACCACAAATGTATCCAAGTGACTCTTACTTCTATTGATCATAACACATGTCAGCCACGGTCAGAGTGTCCAATCACAGTGCACATGTACTAGATATGATCTTGCATGTATAAACAAGATAGAATACTGGTGGCTCGGTGTGGCTATTGTGTGCAATGCCTTGACAATGTTGGCATGTACCAGTGACCATGACCACAAAGTTTACCAGGTGAATTTTACTTCTACGAATCATAAAACGAGTCAGCCACAGTCGGAGTGTCCAATCACATTGCAGATGTACTATGCATGGTCTTGCAGGTACAAACAAGGTACAATACTGGTGGCTCGGTGTAGCTATTGTGCAAAATGCCTTGACAAAGTTGGCATGTGCCACTGACCATTACCACAAGGTTTACCAAGTACCTTAAAGGGCTATGAATTATATGACGAGTCAGGCACCGGCAGAGTGTCCAATCACAGTGCAGATCTACTGGGCATGACCTTGTAGGTACAAACAAGGTAGAATACTGGTGGCTCGGTGTGGCTATTGTCCGCAATGCCTTCACAAATTTGGCATGTGCCACTGACCATGACCACAACGTTTACCAAGTGACTTTAGCTTCTACGAATCGTAACACGAGTCAGCCACGGTTTGAGTGCCCAATCACAGTTCAGATGTACAAGGCATGACCTTGCAGATATAGACAAGGTAAAAATCCGGTGGCTTGGCACGGCTATTGTGCGCAATGCCTTGACAAAGTTGGCATGTGCCACTGACCATGACCACAAAGTTTACAAAGTACCTTAAACGGCTATGAGTCATAACACGAGTCAGCCACGGTCAGAGTATCTAATCACAGTGCACATGTACTAGGCATGATCTTGCAGGTACAAACAAGGTAGAATACGGGTGGCTCGGTGTGGCTATTGTGCGCAATGCCTTGACAAAGTTGGCAAGTGCCACTAATCATGACCACAAATGTATCCAAGTGACTTTTACTTCTATTGATCATAACACAAGTCAGCCACGGTCAGAGTGTCCAATCACAGTGCACATGTACTAGGTATGATCTTGCATGTACAGACAAGATAGAATACTGGTGGCTCGGTGTGGCTATTGTGTGCAATGCCTTGACAATGTTGGCATGTGCCACTGACCATGACCACAAAGTTGACCAAGTGACTTTTACTTCTACGAAACATAAAACGAGTCAGCTACAGTCAGAGTGTCCAATCACCATGCAGATGTACTAGGCATGGTCTTGTAGGTACAAACAAGGTACAATAGTGGTGGCTCGGTGTGGCTATTGTGCGCCTTGCCTTGACAAAGTTGGCATGTGCCACTGACCATGACCACAAAGTTTACCAAGTACCTTAAACGGCTATGAATCATATCACGAGTCAGGCACAATCAGGGTGTTCAATCACAGTGCAGATATACTGGACATGACCTTGCAGGTATAAACAAGGTAGAATACTGGTGGCTTTGTGTGGCTATTGTGCGCAATGCCTTGACAATGTTGGCATGTGCCACTGACCATGACCACAAATGTATCCAATTGACTTTGAATTCTATTGATCATAACATGAGTCAGCCACGGTCAGAGTGTCCAATCATAGTGTACATCCAATATGCATGACCTTGCAGGTATAAACAAGGAAAAAAACCGGTGGCTTGGCACCGCTATTGTGTGCAATACCTTGACAAAGTTGGCATGTGCCACTGACCATGACCACAAATGAATCCAAGTGACTTACTTCTATTGATCACACCACGAGTCAGCCACGGTCAGAGTATCCAATCAGAGTGCAAATGTACTAGGTTTGATCTTGCTGGTGGAAACAAGGTAGAATACTAGTGGCTTGGTGTGGCTATTGTGCACAATGCCTTGTCAAAGTTGGCATGTGCTACTAACCACGATCACAAATATATCCATGTGACTTTTACTTCTTTCGAGCATAACACGAGTCAGCCACGGTCAAAGTGTCCAATCACATTGCAGATGTACTAGGCATGATCTTGTCTGTACAAACAAGGTAGAATACTGGTGGCTCGGTGTGGCTATTGTCCGCAATGCCTTCACAAAGTTGGCATGTGCCACTGACCATGACTACAATGTTTACCAAGTGACTTTAACTTCTACGAATCATAACACGAGTCAGCCACGGTTTGAGTGCCCAATCGCAGTTCAGATGTACTAGGCATGACCTTGCAGGTATGAACAAGGTAAAAATCCGGTGGCTTGGCACGGCTATTGTGCGCAATGCCTTGACAAAGTTGGCATGTGCCACTGACCATGACCACAAAGTTTACGAAGTACCTTAAACGGCTATGAATCATACCACGAGTCAGCCACGGTCAGAGTATCCAATCACAGTGTACATGTACTAGGCATGATCTTGCAGGTGCAAACAAGGTAGAATACTGGTGGCTCGGTGTGGCTATTGTGCGCAATGCCTTAACAAAGTTGGCAAGTCCCACTGACCATGACCACTAATGTATCCAAGTAACTTTTACTTCTATTGATCATGACACAAGTCAGCAACGGTCGGAGTGTCCAATCACAGTGCATATGTACTAGGTATGATCTTGCATGTACAGACAAGATAGAATACTGGTGGCTCGGTGTGGCTATTGTGTGCAATGCCTTGACAATGTTGGCATGTGCCACTGACCATGACCACAAAGTTTACCAAGTGACTTTTACTTCTACGAATCATACCACGAGTCAGCCACGGTCGGAGTGTCCAATCACAGTGTACATGTACTAGGCATGGTCTTGCAGGTACAAACAAGGTACAATACTGGTGGCTCGGAGTGGATATTGTGTGCAATGCCTTGACAAAGTTGGCATGTGCCACTGACCATGACCACAAAGTTTACCAAGTACCTAAAACGGCTATGAATCATATCACGAGTCAGACACGGTCAGAGTGTCCAATCACAGTGCAGATATACTGGGCATGACCTTGCAGGTATAAACAAGGTAGAATACCGGTGGCTTGGTGTGGGTATTGTGCGCAATGCCTTGACAAAGTTTGCATCTGCCACTGACCATGACCACAAATGTATCTAATTGACTTTTACTTCTATTGATCATAACATGAGTCAGCCACGGGTTGAGTATCCAATTATAGTGTACATACAATATGCATGACCTTGCAGGTATAAACAAGGAAAAAAACCGGTGGCTTGGCACGGCTATTGTGTGCAATGCCTTGACAAAGTTGGCATGTGCCACTGACCATGACCACATATGTATCCAAGTGACTTTTACTTCTATTGATCATAACACGAGTCAGCCACGGTCAGAGTGTCCAATCACAGTGCAGATGTACTAGGCATGGTCTTGCAGGTACAAACAAGGTACAGTACTGGTGGCTCGGAGTGGATATTGTGTGCAATGCCTTGACAAAGTTGGCATGTGCCGCTGACCATGACCACAAATGTATCCAAGTGCCTTTTACTTCTATTAATCATAACACGAGTCAGCCACGGTCAGAGTGTCCAATCACAGTGCAGATGTACTAGGCATGGTCTTGCAGGTACAAACAAGGTACAGTACTGGTGGCTCGGAGTGGATATTGTGTGCAATGCCTTGACAAAGTTGGCATGTGCCACTGACCATGACCACATATGTATCCAAGTGACTTTTACTTCTATTGATCATAACACGAGTCAGCCACGGTCAGAGTGTCCAATCACAGTGCAGATGTACTAGGCATGATCTTGTAGGCACAAACAAGGTAGAATACTGGTGGCTCGACATGGCTATTGTGCGCAATGCCTTGACAAAGTTGGCATGTGCCACTGACCATGAACACAGCGTTTACCAAGTAACTTTTACTTCTACGAATCATAACACGAGTCAGCTACGGTCAGAGTGTCCAATCACATTGCAGATGTACTAGGTATGATCTTGCAGGTGGAAACAATGTAGAATACAGGTGGCTTGGTGTGGCTATTGTGCACAATGCCTTGACAAAGTTGGCATGTACCACTGACCATGACCACAAGTATATCCAAGTGACTTTTTCTTCTACTGAGCATAACACGAGTCAGCCACGGTCAAAGTGTCCAATCAAATTACAGATGTACTAGGCATGACCTTGCAGGTACAAACAAGGCAGAATACTGGTGGCTCGGTGTGGCTATTGTCCGCAATGCCTTCACAAAGTTGGCATGTGCCACTGACCATGACCACAATGCTTACCAAGTGACTTTAACTTCTAGGAATCGTAACACGAGTCAGCCACGGTTTGAGAACCCAATCACAGTTCAGATGTACTGGGCATGCCCTTGTAGGTATAAACAAGGTAAAAATCTGGTGGCTTGGCACGGCTATTGTGCGCAATGCCTTGACAAAGTTGGCATGTGCCGCTGACCATGAACACAAAGTTTACAAAGTACCTTTAACAGCTATGAATCATAACACGAGTCAGCCACGGTCAAAGTATCCAATCACGGTGCATATGTACTAGGCAGGATCTTGCAGGTGCAAACAAGGTAGAATACTGGTGGCTCGGTGTGGCTATTGTGCGCAATGCCTTGACAAAAATGGCAAGTGCCACTGACCATGACCACAAATGTATCCAGGTGACTTTTACTTCTTTTGATCATAACACAAGTCAGCCACGGTCAGAGTGTCCAATCACAGTGCACATGTACTAGGTATGATCTTGCATGTACAAACAAGGTCAAATACTGGTGGCTCGGTGTGGCTATTGTGCGCAATGCCTTGACAAAGTTGGCATGTGCCACTGACCATGACCACAACGTTTACCAAGTGACTTTACCTTCTACAAATCGTAACACGAGTCAGCCACAGTCAGAGTGTTCAATCACAGTTTAGATGTACTAGCCATGAACTTGCAGGTATAAACAAGGTAGAATAATGGTGGCCCGGTGTGGCTATTGTGCGCAATGCCTTGACAAAGTTAGCATGTACCACTAGCAATGACCACAAATGTATCCAAGTGACTTTTACTTCTATTGATCATAACATGAGTCGGCCACGGTCAGAGTTTCCAATCACAGTACAGATATACTGCGCATGACCTTACATGCATAAACAAGGTAGAATACTGGTGGCTCGGTGTGGCTATTGTGCGCAATGCGTTGACAAAGTTGGCATGTGCCACTGAGCATGACCACAAATGTTTACCAAGTGACTTTAACTCCTACGAATCGTAACACGCGTCAGCCACGGTCAGAGTGCCCAATTACAGCGCACATCTAATATGCATGATCTTGCAGGTATAAACAGGGTAAAAAACCGGTGTCTTGGCCCAGCTATTGGGCGCAATGCCTTGACAAAGTTTGCATGTGCCACTGACCATGACCACAAATGTATCCAAGTGACTTTTACTTCTATTGTTCATTGCACGAGTCAGCCATGGTCAGAGTGTCCAATCACAGTTCAGATAAGCTAGGCACGATCTTGGAGTTGCAAACAAGGTAGAATACAGGTGGCTTGATGTGGCTATTGTGCGCAATGCTTTGACAAAGTTGGCATGTGCCATTGACCATGACCACAAATGTATCCTAGTGTCTTCTACTTCTATTGAACATAACACGAGTCAGCCATGGTGAGAGTGTCCAATCACAGAGCAGATGTACTAGGCATGATCTGCACTGTGATTGGACACTCTGACCGTGGCTGAATCGTGTTATGATCAATAGAAGTATAAGTCACTAGGATACATTTGCGGTCATGGTCAGTGACACATGCCAACTTTGTCAAGGCATTGCGCACAATAGTCACACCAAGCCACCAGTATCTTAAATTGTGTAAACCTGCAAGGTCATGCCCAGTGTATCCGCAATGTGATTGGACACTCTGACCGTGGCTGACTCGTGTTATGATTCATAGCCGTTTATGGTACTTGGTAAACTTTCTGGTCATCGTCAGTGGCACATACCAGCTTTGTTAAGGCATTGCGCACAATAGCCATGCCAAGAAACCGGTTTTTTACCCTGTTTATACCTGCAAGGTCATGCATATTAGATGTGCATTGTGATTCGGCAATCTGGCTGTGGCTGACTCGTGTTACAATTCGTAGAATTTAAAGTCACTTGGTAAACTTTGTGGTCATGGTCAGTGGCACATGCCAAGTTTTCAAGGCATTGCGCACAATTGCCATACCGAGCCACCGTTATTCTACCTTGTTTGTACTTGAAAGATCATGCCTAGTACATCTGCACTGTGGTTGGACACTCTGACCGTGGCTGACTCGTGTTATGATCAATAGAAGTAAAAGTCACTTTGATACCTTTGTGGTCATGGTCAATGGCACATGCCAACTTTGTCAAGGCATTGCACACAATAGCCACACCGAGCTACCAGTATTCTACCTTGTTTATACTTGTAATGTCATGCCAAGAATATCTCCGCTGTGATTGGACACTCTGACCATGGCTGACTTGTTTTATGATCAATAGGAGTAAAGGTCACTTGGCTATTTGTGGTCATGGTCAGTGGCACCTGCCAACATTGCCAAGGCATTGCACACAATAGCCACCCCGAGCCACCAGTATTCTACCTTCTTTATACCTGTAAGGTCACGCCCAGTATATCTGTACTCATATTGGACACTCTGACCGTGGCTGACTCGTGTTATGATTCACAGCCGTTTAAGGTACTTGGTAAGCTTTGTGGTCATGGTCAGTGGCACGTGCCAACTTTGTCAAGGCATTGCGCACAATAGCCATGCCAAGCCACCCGGTTTTTACCTTGTTTATACCTGCAAGGTCATGCATATTAGATGTGCAGTGTGACTGGGTACTCTGACCGTGGCTGACTCGTGTTACGATTCGTAAGGGTTAAAGTCACTTGGTAAACTTTGTGGTCATCGTCAGTGGCACATGCTAACTTTCGCAAGGTATTGCGCACAATAGCCATACCGAGCCACCAGTATTATACCTTGTTTATACCTACAGTATATCTTCACTGTGATTGGACACTCTGACCGTGGCTGACTCGTGTTATGATCAATAGAAGTAAAAGTCACTTAAATACAATTGTGGTCATGGTCAGTGGCACATGCCAACTTTATCAAGGCATTTCGCATAATAGCCACACCAACCCACCAGTATCCTACCTTGTTTATACCTGCAAAGTCATGCCCAGTATATCTGTAGTGTGATTGGACACTCTGACCGTGGCTGACTCGTGTTATGATGCATAGCTGTTTAAGGTAATTTGTAAACTTTGTGGTCCTGGTCAGTGGCACATGCCAACTTTGTCAAGGTATTGCGCACAATAGCCGTGCCAAGTCACCGGTTTTTTACATAGTTAAAAACTTCCAAGGTCATGCATATTAGATGTGCACTGTGATTGGGCACTCTGACCGTGGCTGACTCGTGTTACGATTCGTAGAACTGAAAGTCACTTGGTAAACTTTGTGTTCATGGTCAGTGACACATGCCCACTTTTTCAAGGTATTGCACACAATAGCCACACGGAGCCACCAGTATTCTACCTTGTTTACACTTGCAAGATCATGCCTAGTACATCTGCACTGTAACTGGACACTCTGACCGTGGCTGACTCGTGTTATGATCAATAGACGTAAAAGTCACTTGGATACATTTGTGGTCATGGTCAGTGGCACATGCCAGCTTTGTCAAGGCATTGTGCACAATAGCCACACCGAGCCACCAGTATTCTACCTTGTTCATACCTCCAAGGTCATGCCCAGTATATCTGCACTGTGACTGGGCACTCCGATCGTGGCTGACTCGTGTTATGATTCATAGTCGTTTAAGGTACTTGGTAAACTTTGTGGTCATGGTCAGTGGCACATGCCAACTTTGTCAAGGCATTGGGCACAATAGCCGTGCCAAGCGTCCGGTTTTTTACCTTGTTCATGCCTGCTAGGTCATGCATATTAGATGTGCACTGTGATTGGACACTCTGAATGTGGCTGACTCGTGTTACGATTCTTAGAAGTTAAAGTCACTTGTTAAACCTTGTGGTCATCGTCAGTTGCACATGCTAACTTTTTCAAGGTATTGCGCACAATAGCAACACCAAGCCACCGGTATTCTACCATGTTTATACCTATAAGGTTATGTCGAGTATATCATCACTGTGATTGGACACTCTGACTGTGGCTGACTCGTGTTATGATCAGAAGAAGTAAAAGTCACTTGGATACATTTGTGGTCATGGTCAATGGCACATGCCAACTTTGTCAAGGCATTGCGCATAGTAGCCACACCAATCCACCAGTATTCTACCTTGTTTATACCTGCAAGGTCATGCCCAGTATATCTGTACTGTGATTGGACACTCTGACTATGGCTGACTCGTGTTATGATGCATAGCTGTTTAAGGTACTTGGTAGACTTTGTGGTCATGGTCAGTGGCACATGCCAACTTTTTCAAGGCATTGCGCACAATCGCCGTGCCAAGCCACGGGTTGTTTACATTGTTTATACCTACAAGGTCATGCATATTAGATGTGCACTGTGACTGGGCACTCTGACCGTGGCTGACTCGTGTTACGATTCGTAGAAGTGAAAGTCACTTGGTAAACTTTGTGTTCATGGTCAGTGGCACATGCCAGCTTTGTCAAGGCATTGCGCACAATCGCCGTGCCAAGCCACCAGTATTCTACCTTGTTTGCACCTGCAAGATCATACCTAGTACATCTGCACCGGGATTGGACACTCTGACCGTGGCTGACTCGTGTTATGATCAATAGAAGTAAAAGTCACTTGGATACATTTGTGGTCATGGTCAGTGGCACATGCCAACTTTCTGAAGGCATTGCGCACAATAGCCACACCGAGCCACAAGTATTCTACCTTGTTTTTACATGCATGATCATGCCTAGTACATCTGCACTGTGATCGGACACTTTTACCGTGGCTGACTCGTGTTATGATTCATAGCCGTTTAAGGTACTTGGTAAACTTTGTGGTCATGGTCAGTGGCACATGCCAGCTTTGTCAAGGCATTGCGCACAATAGCCACACTGAGCCACCAGTATTCTACCTTGTTTGCACTTGCAAGATCATGCCTAGTACATCTGCACTGTGATTGGACACTCTGACCGTGGCTGACTCATGTTATGATCAATAGAAGTAAAAGTCACTTGGATACATTTATGGTCATGGTCAGTGGCACATGCCAACTTTGTCAAGGCATTGCGCACAATAGCCACACCGAGCCACTGGTATTCTACCTTGTTTGAACCTCCAAGATCATGCCAAGTACATCTGCATTGTGATTGGACACTCTGACTGTGGCTGACTCGTGTTATAATCAATAGAAGTAAAAGCCACTTGGATACATTTGTGGTCATGGTCAGTGGCACATGCCAACTTTGTCAAGGCATTGCGCACAATAGTCGGGCCAAGCCTCCGGTTTTTTTACTTGTTTATACATGGAAGATCATGCCTAGTACATCTACAGTGTAGTTGGGAACTCTGACCGTGGCTGACTCGTGTAACGATTCCTAGAAGTTAAAGTCACTTGGTAAACTTTGTGGTCATGGTCAGTGGCACATGCCACCTTTGTCAAGGCATTGCGCGCAATAGCCATACCAAGCCACCAGTATTCTACCTTGTTTGAACCTGCAAGATCATGCCTAGTACACCTGCACTGTGATTGGACACTCAGACCGTGGCTGACTCGAGTTATGATCAATAGAAGTAAAGTCACTTGGATACATTTGTGCCAATGGTCAGTGGCACATCCCAACTTTGTCAAGGCATTGCGCACAATAGCCACAGCGAGCCACCACTATTCTACCTTGTTTGCACCTGCAAGATCATGCATAGTACATCTGCACTATGGTTGGACACTCTGACCGTGGCTGACTCGTGTTACGATTCGTAGAAGTTGAAGTCACTTGGATACATTTGTGGTCATGGTCAGTGGAACATGCCAGCTTTTTCAAGGCATTGCGCACAATAGCCACACCGAGCCACCCGTATTCTACCTTGTTTGCACCTGCAAGATCATGCCTAGTACATATCCACTGTGATTGGACACACTGACCGTGGCTGACTCGTGTTATGATCAAAAGAAGTAAAAGTCATTTGGATACATTTGTGGTCATGGTCAGTGGCACATGCCAACTTTGTCAAGGCATTGCGCACAATTGCCACACCGAGCCACTAGTATTCTACCTTGTTTGGACCTGCGAGATCATGCCAAGTACATATGCACTGTGATTGGACACTCTGACTGTGGCTTACTCGTGTTATGATCAATAGAAGTAAAAGTCACTTGGATACATTTGTGGTCATGGTCAGTGGCACATGCCAACTTGATCAAGGCATTGCACACAATAGCCACACCGAGC
>SZWC01002507.1:0-10870 GCA_023375785.1 Penium margaritaceum | reverse complement strand
TGGATACATTTGTGGTCATGGTCAGTGGCACATACAAACTTTGTCAAGGCTATGCGCACAATAGCCACACCAAGCCACCAGTATTCTACCTTGTTTATACCTGCAAGGTCATTCCTAGTATATCTGCACCGTGATTGGACACTCTGACCGTGGCTGACTCATGCTATGATTCATAGCCGTTTGATGTACTGGGGAAACTTTGTGGTCATGGTCAGTGGCATATGCCAACTTTGTCAAGGCATTGCGCACAATAGCCGTGCCAAGTCACCGGTTGTTTTCCTTTTTATACCAGCAAGTTCATGCATATTAGATGTGCACTATGATTGGGCACTCTGACAGTGGCTGACTCGTGTTACGATTCGTAGAAGCCAGTCACTTGGTAAACTTTGTGATCATGGTCAATGGCACATGCCAACTTTGTCAAGGCATTGTGCACAATAGCCACACGGAGCCACCCGTATTCTTCCTTTTTTTCACCTGAAAGATCATGCCTAGTACATCTGCACTGTGATTGGACACTCTGATCGTCGGTGACGCGTGTTATGATTCATAGCCGTTTCAGGTACTTGGTAAAGAGTGTGGTCATGGTCTGTGGCACATGCCAACTTTGTCAAGGCATTGCGCAAAATAGCCGTGCCAAGCCACCAGTATTTTACCTTGTTTATACCCGCAAGGTCATGCATATTAAATGTGCACTGTGATTGGGCACTCTGAATGTGGCTGACTCGTGTTACGATTCATAGAAGTTAAAGTCACTTGGTAAACATTGTGGTCATGGTCAGTGGCACATGCCAACTTTGTCAAGTCATTGCGCACAATAGCCACACCAAGACACCAGTATTCTACCTTGTTAGTACCTGCAAGATCATTCCTAGTACATATGTACTGTGATTGGACACTCTGACCGTGGCTGACTCGTGTTAGGATCAATAGAATTAAAAGTCACTTTGATACATTTGTGGTCATGGTCAGTGGCACATGCCAACTTTGTCAGGGCATTGCGCATAATAGCCACACCGTGCCACCAGTATTCTACCTTGTGTGTACTTGCAAGATCATGCCTAGTACATCTGCACTGTCATTGGACACTCTGACCGTGGCTGACTCGTGTTATGAGTCATAGCCGTTTAAAGTACTTGGTAAACTTTGTGGACATGGACAGTGGCACATACCAACTTTGTCAGGGCATTGCGCACAAAATGCGTGCCAAGCCACGGGTTTTGTACCTTGTTTATACCTCCAATGTCATGCCTAGTACATCAAAACTGTAATTGGGCACTCTGACTGTAGCTGACTTGTGTTACAATTCGTAGACATTAAAGTCACTTGGTGAACTTTGTGGTCATGGTCAGTAGCACATGCCAACTTTGTCAAGGCATTGCGCACAATAGCCGTGCCATGCCACCGGTTTTTTACCTTGGTTATACCTGCCAGGTCATGCATATTAGATGTACACTGTGATTGGGCACGCAGACCGTGGTTGACTCGTGTTACGATTCGTAGAAGTTAAAAACACTTGGTAAGCTTTGTGGTTGTGGTCAGTGGCACATGCCAACATTTTCAAGGCATTGCGCACAATAGCTATTCCGAACCACCAGTATTCTACCTTGTTTGAACCTTCAAGATCATGCCTCGTACATCTGCACGGTGATTGGAAACTCTGACCGTGGCTGACACGTGATATGATCAATAGATGTAAAAGTCACTTGGATACATTTGTGGTCATGGTCAGTGGCACATGCCAACTTTGTCAAGGCATTGCGCACAATAGCCACACCGAGCCACCAGCATTCTACCTTGTTCATACCTGCAAGGTCATTCCCAGTATATCTGCACTGTGATTGGACACTCTGCCCATCGCTNTTTGTGGTCATGGTCAGTGGCACATGCCAACTTTGTCTAGGCATTGTGCACAATAGCCACACCAAGCCACCAGCATTCTACCTTGTTTATACCTGCAAGGTCATGCCCAGTATATCTGCACTGTGATTGGACACTCTGCCCATCGCTGACTCGTGTTATGATTCATAGCCGTTTAAGGTACTTGGTAAACTGTGTGGTCATGGTCAGTGGCACATGCCAACTTTCTCAAGGCATTGTGCACAATAGCCGTACCAAGCCACCGGTTTTTAATCTTGTTTACACTTGCAAGGTCATGCCTAGTACATCTGAACTGTGATTGGGCACTCTGACTGTGGCTGACTCGTGTTACGATTCGTAGACGTTACAGTTACTTGGTAAACTGTGTGGTCATGGGCAGTGGCACATGCCAACTTTGTCAAGGTATTGCGCACAATAGCCACACCGAGCCACCAGTATTCTACCTTGTTTGCACCTGCAAGATCATGCCTACTATATCTGCACTTTGATTGGACACTCTGACCGTGGCTGACTCGTGTTATGATCAAAAGAAGTAAAAGTCACTTGCATACATTTGTGGTCATGGTCAGTGGCACGTGCCAACGTTGTCAATGCCTTGCACATAGGGGGCGAAGTACACGCAGTGGCGCAGATTGGCGGTCCGAGACCAGATCGACTTCATCTTCCCCGCCATGGAGACCCTGGGCGCCTGCTCTCGCGGCTTGGGCGAGGTTTTGCACAGGGCTACGAGAGCTTCGGAGAGGCACCTCGCCAGGCATGGTGGTTCCGAGGGTACGGCGCGGCCTCTCCGTGCGCTACTCAGCCGGCGTTTGGCGGTCACCCTACAGCAGGCCCAGGCCCAGCAGTTCCAACGCCGTGCAGCAGAATGGGCAGTTGACGCTGCTCTGGAGGAGGATGTTGACCGGGCTCAGCGAGCTCTCCTGCGTTGAGAAGAGGCTCCAGCAGAGGCGGACCTCACTTTTGTGGGCCGCGAGTAGTTGTGTTGTGTAGGATTGTGTTTTTCGGAGCATGCTGTCAGCTGGTCTCTCTTTCTTTGTTCAAACCTGCCTTGAACCAGAGGCTGGTCCACGCTAGTACCTTGTACCATTGTTTCCATTCATGAATGAGATATTACACGCACTTACATGAACTAACACGCACTTACACGCACTTACACGCACTTACACACACTTACAAGTACTTACACGCACTTACACGCACTTATACGTACTTACAAGTACTTGCACGCACTTACACGCACTTACACGCACTTATATGCACTTATACGCACTTATACGCACTTACACGAACTTATACATACTTACACACACTTACATGCACTTATACCCACTTACACGCACTTACACGCACTTACACGCACTTACATGTACTTACACGCACTTTACATGCACTTATACGCACTTACACGCACTTACACACACTTACACGCACTTACACGCACTTATACGCACTTACACGCACTTACACGCACTTACATGTACTTACACGCACTTTACATGCACTTATACGCACTTACACGCACTTACACGCACTTACATGTACTTACACGCACTTTACATGCACTTATACGCACTTACACGCACTTACACGCACTTACATGTACTTACACGCACTTTACATGCACTTATACGCACTTACACGCACTTACACGCACTTACATGTACTTACACGCACTTTACATGCACTTATACGCACTTACACGCACTTACACGCACTTACATGTACTTACACGCACTTTACATGCACTTATACGCACTTACACGCACTTACACGCACTTACACGCACTTATATGCACTTATACGCACTTATACGCACTTACACGAACTTATACATACTTACACACACTTACATGCACTTATACCCACTTACACGCACTTACACGCACTTACACGCACTTACATGTACTTACACGCACTTTACATGCACTTATACGCACTTACACGCACTTACACACACTTACACGCACTTACACGCACTTATACAAACTTACACATACTTACACACACTTGCACAAACTTACACACACTTACACGCACTTTCACACACTTACATGCGCTTATACGCACTAACACACACTTATACGCACTTACACAAAGTTACACGCACCTACATGCACTTAGACGCACTTACACGCACTTAAATACACTTACACGCACTTACACACACTTACACGCACTTATACGCACTTATGCAAACTTACACAAAATTACACGCACTTAAACCGCACTAACACGTACTTACACGCACTTACACAAACTTACACGCACGTATATGTACTTACACGCACTTACACTCACTTAAAAATACGTACACGCACTTACACGCACTTACACGCACTTATACGCACTTAATTGTACTTTCACATTTTTACACGTACTTACACGTACTTACATGCACTTACACACACTTACACGCATTTACACGTACATACATGCACTTTCACGCACTTACATACACTTACACCCACATATACGTACTTAAACGAACTTATACACACTTACACGCACTTACACACGCTTATATACACTTACACGCACTTACGCAGACTTACACACACTAACACGCACTTACACGCATTTGCACACACTTACACGAACTTACACGCACTTATATGCACTTGCACAAACGTACACGTACTTAGATGCACTTACACGCACTTACACGCACTTACACGTACTTACACGCACCTATATGCACTTACACATACTTACACGCACTTACACGCACTAACACAAACTTACACGCACTTACACGTGCTTACACACACTTATATGCACTTACGCGTACTTACACGTACTTGTACATACTTACACGCACTTAGACGCACGTACACGCACTTACACGCACTTACATATACTTACACATACTAATACGCACTTACACACACTTACATGCACTTACACGCACTTACACGCATTTACACGTACTTACACGCACTTACATGAACTTACACGCACTTACACGCATTTACACGTACTTACACGCACTTACATGAACTTACACGCACTTACACGCATTTACACGTACTTACACGCACTTACATGAACTTACACGCACTTACACGCATTTACACGTACTTACACGCACTTACATGAACTTACACGCACTTACACGCATTTACACGTACTTACACGCACTTACATGAACTTACACGCACTTACACGCATTTACACGTACTTACACGCACTTACATGAACTTACACGCACTTACACGCATTTACACGTACTTACACGCACTTACATGAACTTACACGCACTTACACGCATTTACACGTACTTACACGCACTTACATGAACTTACACGCACTTACACGCATTTACACGTACTTACACGCACTTACATGAACTTACACGCACTTACACGCATTTACACGTACTTACACGCACTTACATGTACTTACACGCACTTACACGTACTTACACGTACTTGTACATACTTACACGCACTTAGACGCACGTACACGCACTTACACGCACTTACATATACTTACACATACTAATACGCACTTACACACACTTACATGCACTTACACGCACTTACACGCATTTACACGTACTTACACGCACTTACATGTACTTACACGCACTAACACATACTTACATGAAGTTACACGCACCTACACGCACTTAGACGCACTTACACGTACTAACACACACATACACGCACTTACACACACTTATACGCACTTGCATGCACTTACACAAACTTACACGAAATTACACGTACTTAAACCATACTAACACGTACGTACACGCACTTACATGAACTTACACGCACTTACACGCACTTACACTCACTCACACATGCTTACACGCACTTCCACGCACTTATACGTACTTCCTTGCACTTTCACATTTTTACACGTACTTACACGTACTTACACGCACTTACACGTACTTACACGCATTTACACGTACTTACATGCACTTACACGCACTTACACGCACTTACACCCACATACACGCACTTATACAAACTTATACACACTTGCACACACTTACACGTACTTACACACACTTACACGCACTTACACACACGTATACGCACTTACATACACTTACACATACTTACACATACTTATACATACTTACACGCACATACACGCACTGACACACACTTATACGCAATTATACATACTTACACATACTTACACGCACTTACTAACACTTACACGAACTTATACGCACTTATACATACATACACGTACTTACAAGCACTTATACGCACTAACACGCACTTACACGCACTTGCATGCACTTTCACGCACTTACACGCACTTACACGCACTTATACGCACTTCCACACCCTTACACGCACTTACACGTACTTACACGCACTTACATGTACTTATACACACTTACATGCACTTACACGCACTTATACGCATTTACACGCACTTACATGCACTTACACGTACGAACTCGCACGTACACATACTCATAAGTACTTGCACGAACGTACACGCAGGTACACGAACTTACTCGCACATACATGCACTTACACGCACTTACGCACACTTACATGCACTTACACGCACTTTCACACACTTACACACACTTACACGCACTTACACATACTTATCCACACTTACACGCTCTTACACGAACTAACATCCACTTACATGCACTTATACGCACGTACACGCACTTACACGCACTTGTACACACTTACACACAGTTATACGTACTTCCATGCACTTACACAAACTTACACGCACTTACACACACTTACATGTACCTGCATATACTTACACGCACTTACACGCACTTACACACACTTACACGTACTTACACGCACTTACACACACTTACACATACTTACACGCACTTACACGCACTTACACACACTTACACAAACTTACACCCACTTACACACACTTACACACACTTACACCCACTTACGAGCACTTACACGCACTTATACGTACTTGCACATATTTACATGAACTTACACATACTTACACGCACTAATGTGCACTTACACGCACTTACACATACTTACATGTACTTACATGCACTTACACATACTTACACGCACTTACACGCACTTTATATGCACTTACACGCACTTATACGCACTTACACGTACTTACACGCACTTACACGTACTTACATGCACTAATACAAACTTACACGCACTTACACACACTTGCATGAACTTACACGCATTTAGACAAAGTTACACGCACTTACACGCACTTTCATACACTCACACGCACTTACACGTACTTCTACGCACTTACACGTACTTACACACACTTACACATACTAACACGTACATACATGCACTTACACAAAATTACACGCACCTACACGCACTTACACGCAGTTACACGCACTTACACGCACTTACATGCACTTACACGTACTTACACGCACTTACACACACTTACACGTACTTACATCCATTTACACAAACTTAAACCACATTTACACGCACTTACACACACTTACACGCACTACCATGTACTACCACACACTTACACGCACTTACACGCACTTACATACACATACACGCACTAACACATACTTACATGAACTTACACAAAATTACACGTACCTACACGTACTTACACGCACTTATACGCCCTTTCACGCACGTACACGCACTTACACGCACTTACACGCACTTACACACACTTACACGTACTTTCACGCACTTACACCTTCTTACACAAACGTAAATCACACTTATATGCACTTATACACATTTACACGCACTACCACGCACTTACACACACTTACGCAAACTTATACGTACTTACACACACTTACACGCACTTACACGCACTTACACGCACGTACACACACTTACACACACTTATACGTACTTACACGTACTTACACACACGTACTTGCACTTACACGCACTTACACGAACTTAAACTGCACTTACACGTACTTACACGAACTTACACGCACTTACACGCACTTACACGTCCTTACACGCACTTGTACATACTTACACGTACTTACACGCACTTGTACATACATACACGTACTTACACGTACTTACACTCACTTACACAAACTTAAACCGCGCTTATACGCACTTACATGCACTTACATGCTCCTACGCGTACTTACACGCACTAACACACACTTATACACACTTACACGGACTTACACACACTTACACGTACTTACACGTACTTACATACACTAACACGCACTTACACGTACTTACACGCACTTACATGTACTTATACGTACTTACATGCACTTACACGCACTTACAAGCACTTACACACACTTACACGCACTTATCCGCACTTACATACACTTAAACGCACTTACACGCACTTACATGCTCTTACACACTCTTACACGAACATACATCCACTTACACGCACTTGTACGCACTTACACGCACTTACACGCACTTACACATACTTACAAGCACTTACACGTACTCACACGCACTTAGGGTATGTTCTCTTGGAGTCGTAGGTTGGTCGCGATCGCGCGCCCATGCGTTTGGACCGAATGTGGACAAATTCTGCCGCCCAAACGCCCAAGGAACCGCGATCGCGCGGGAACACAGCCCACGCGATCGACGACACCACGCGACGACGTATGAAGTTTTCTTCTATCGCAGTAGATTCTGCCTGTCGGCGAGTACACACTGTTAAGGAGGTGAGAATGCAATCTGATTGGTTGCTTTTCCAGGCGGCGGGGAACTAAAACTAGAGTGTCAACGCAAATTTTCTGTACTTGTCCAATGAATCGGGCAACATGACGACAAAATAGGACATTGGCCGCCCCAGTCGACGTTGCAACCAGTCCCTCGTTTGCGGACTTTGAATCAGTATTTGTGCCGAACCAAGCAAGTTCGCGGATGAACGTTAGCTACAATTGCGGGAGGAGCCGCATGTCCACGCTGGCACCATACACGTCATAACAAACGCTACCCTACGTGACGTGGCAAGAACTATACGCTGCCCGTGCGACGAGTTCGCGTGGTCGTGGAGCCATCCAAAGAACGTCGCCTGGGTCGCGGTCGCACGGTGATCGTCAACGTCGCATGGGCGCGCGATCACGACCAAACCTACGACTCCAAGAGAACACACCCTTACACACACTTCCACATACTTACGTGCACTTATACGTACTAACACGCACTTACACGTACCTACAAGCACTTACAAGAACTTACACGCACTTGCACGCGCTTACACGCACTTACACGTCCTTACACGAACGTACACACACTAACACGCACTTACACAAACTTACACACACTTGAACGTACTTACGCGCACTTACACGCATTTACACACACTTACATGCACTTCCGTGCACTTATACGCACTTACACGCACTTACTCGCTCTTACACACACTTACACACACTAATACACATGTACACGTACTTACACGGACTTACACAAACTTACACGCACTTCTACGCACTTGCACGAACGTACATGCACTTAGATGCACTTGCATACACTTACACGCACTTAGATGCACGCACACGCACTTATACGCACTTACACATACTTACACGTACTAATACGCACTTTTATACACTTACATGCACTTACACGCCCTTACACGTACTTACACGCACTTACATGAAGTTACACACACCTACACACACTTAGACGTACTTACACGCACTAACATACACTTACACGCACTTACACACACTTGCACGTACTTGCATGCACTTACACAAACTTACACGAAATTACACGTACTTAAACCGCACTAACACATACGTACACGCACTTACATGAACTTACACGCACTTACATGCACTTACACTCACTTACACATGCTTACACGCACTTACACGCACTTGCACGCACTTATACGTACTTACTTGCACTTTCACATTTTTACATATAGTTACACGTACTTACACGCACTTACACGCACTTACACGCATTTACACGCACTTACATGCACATACATGCACTTACACGCACTTACACCCACCTACACGCACTTATACAAACGTATACACACTTACACGCACTTACATGCACGTACACACACTTACACGCACTTACACACACGTATACGCACTTTCATGCACTTACATGTACTTACACGTATGTATACATACTTACACACACTTACATGCACCAACACGCACTCATACGTACTTATACATACTTACACATACTTACACGCACTTACACACACTTACACGAACTTACACGCACTTATACATACATACACGTACTTACACACACTTATACGCACTTACACGCACTTACACGCACTTACATGCACTTTCACGTACTTACACGCACTTACACGCACTTATACGCACTTCCACACCCTTACACGCACTTACACGTACTTATACGCACTTACATGTACTTATACACACTTACACGCACTTACACACACTTATATGCATTTACACGCACTTACATGCACTTACACGTACGAACGCGCACGTACACATACTTACACATACTTACACGAACTTACACGCAATTACACGAACTTACTCGTACATACATGCACTTACACGCACTTACAGGCACTTACATGCACTTACACGCACTTACACATACTTACACACACTTACACGCACTTACACATACTTATCCACACTTACACGCTCTTACACAAACTAACATCCACTTACACGCACTTACACACATATACACGCACTTACACGTACTTGCACATACTTACACACACTTATACGTACTTCCACGCACTTACACAAAGTTACACGCACTTACACACACTTACATGTACCTACATGAACTTACACGCACTTACATGCACTTACACGCACTTATAGGTACTTACACGCACTTACACACACTTACACGTACTTACACGCACTTACACGCACTTACACACACTTACACAACCAGGCAAAAGGCAACAGGCAAAAGGCAAAAGGCAAAAGGCAAGAGGCAAGAGGCAAAAGGCAAAAGGCAAAAGGCAAAAGGCAAAAGGCAAAAGGCAAAAGGCAACAGGCAAGAGGCAAAAGGCAAGAGGCAAAGGGCAAAAAGCA
>SZWC01002506.1:207796-221623 GCA_023375785.1 Penium margaritaceum | reverse complement strand
ACAACTAAGAAGAGTCGCAACACACAAGCGACTGAGGGAGAAAGAAACTAGGCAGCAGGTTCGGGCAGTTGCGTTGTTGATGCAGCGTGCGGGCTTCCACGCTCGTTGCTTAAGTCAGCTGCCCCCTCAGTCTGCTGCTCTAGAATCTAAGTCTGGAAGCTCTGGGTTTGTTACTCAGAAGTGCGCGCGCCAGCGCCAGAAAGCAGCTGAAAACTGATAGTAACTGATTAGCAATGAAGAATAAACAGCAATGGGGGACCCCTCCAAGTTCTAGCCCCCCCCCCCAGCTCTGTAGAGCTTGTTACTCAGTTCATCAGCCAATCAGAAAATAGCTAGTTTCAGGCTGGCAGGTTTTCTCGGTGAGGCCTGCCAGACGGCCGACAGCCCAAAACCCGGGCGTCGTCCGTTTTGCCTGAAACCTGGACCATACCATAATAACGACGCTCCAAATGCAGCCGTGCGGTCAGCATCTGCTAGAAAAATAGAAGCGAGGAGTTATGGCAGCCTGAACCCAGGCAGTGCCCACGATGGTTTATGCTGCCAATCAGGGCCATGCAACATGCAACTGGGACCCTAGGCAGCGCATGACGACGCAGGCACGACAGTACGCACTGGACGCATGCAGACAGCGACTGCGGTGGCAGTGACTGCCGGCAGCGTGACCGCCGAGGAGGCCTGCCGATGGAGCTGAACACGTCGCCGGAGAGAGGGGGCTCCAGCGAACTGCGAGAAGACCTCAGCGTGCGTCGGCTCCACCGGACGACACTCCATCAGTGTCGAGTCTCGTCGTCAATCATCTGCACGCCGATGTACACAAGCCGGGAGGACACAACAGAGCACAATGAGCGCAAAAACCAACACTCCCCCATGACTCAGGCGTAGTGCACATGGGTGGGCAGAGACACCGTCAACACACAGACTCCCCTAGGACACGCAGAAGTGCAGGCAGAGACAAAGAAAGCAAGTCACGGACGCACGCCGACTGAACTCACAGCCTTCTTAAACGAGTCCCGCTTCAGTGCCTTGGTCAGGAAGTCAGCCAGCTGCCGTGCTGTCTCAACCCACACGATGCTGATGCTGCCGTCGTGCAACAACGAACACACATAGTGGTACTCAACATTGATGTTCTTTGTGCGAGTGTGATGCACACCGTCATTGTCTGCAATGGCCATCGCGCTCTCATTGTCACAATGCAAGGTCATGGATGCGAAAGACTGACGCAACTCGGACAACAGATGACGCAACCACACACTCTCACACGCGCCTGAGCCAAGTGCCACATACTCAGCCTCAGCAGTGCTACGTGCAATGCACCCCTGCTTGCCACTGCGCGAGGACACAACTGTGCCACCGATCAGGAAGATCCAGCTTGTGCGACTCTTACCGTCTGGACTGCCGGCCCAGTCGCTGTCGGTGTAGCCCACTACGACGACGGACGGCTGGCGACGGAACATGAGACCTCGCCAAGGGGTCGAGACGACATAGCGCAGCACTCGGATCGCGGCCTCGTAGTGGAGGTGACGCGGATCCTGAGAGAACTGGGCCAGGAGGTTGACGGCGAACGCGATGTCTGGACGCGTCGTCATTGCCAGGAACATCAGTGACCCGATGATCCGCAGATACGTGGTCACATCAACTGGCTCCTCCACTACAGCTGGGTCGGGACTTTTCAGCTTCACCTGGCCGTCGGGCGACATGGGTGAGGATGCGCTGGACACGAGGGACAGGTCCTCGGCGAAGCGAGCTGACAGGGTCTGCACATAGGCAGCCTGGTGGACGTGTAGGATGCCCTGAGAGGGATCACGCTCGAGCTCCATGCCCAGGAAGACTTGGGCAGCGTGCAGCAAGTCCTTGACACGCTGGATGGCGGCCGTGTCTCGCGACACAATGAGGAGATCGTCAACGTATACCAGAACTGCGGCAAAGGTCTGACCTCGTGGGCTGAGAAAGAGTGCGGGGTCAGCGGTGCCGCGCTGGAGGCCGCCACGGAGAAGTGTGCTGCTGATCTCCTGGTTCCAGCACCGAGGCGACTGCTTCAGACCATAGAGGGCCTTCCGCAGCCGCCAGACTCTCCCAGTACCGTCGTCGAACCCTGGGGGCTGCACCATGTAGAGCTCCTCACCCTCCAGTGAGCCATGGAGGAATGCATTGCTCACGTCCATCTGATGCAGCTCCCACCCATGTTGGGCAACCGGGATGAAGAGCGCTCTGCTAGTGGAGAACCGACCGACAGGGGCGAAGATCTGGTCGTAATCGACTCCAGGGATCTGAGCAAACCCCTTAGCTGTGAGGCGGGCCTTTTGCTTTTCCAAGGACCCGTCAGGCTTCCACTTGCGCCGAAGGACCCACTTGGCGCCAATGGCCTTTCGACCTGGAGGGAGATCAACGAGGTCGTACACGTGGTGCTACCGGATAGCAGCAAGCTCCTCGGCGCAGGCGGCATCCCAATGTGCGGCCTCAGAAGAGGCTCGAGCCTCGCGTAGGGTGGCTGGGTCCTCCGGGCGTGCTGTGGACCGGACGAAGAGGGCGTGTGCATCACGAGCTCCAGGTGGGATGCGGGCGAGTGCAGCCATGACAGCATGCCGATGCTCGTGATGAAGCATGGCATAGCCCAGTGCAGAGCCCGGATGAAGGTCGGAGATGATGGCCAAGGTGGTCAGGCCGAGAGCCTTCGTGCCAGGGTCCCCACTCATGACCGAGGGAGTTGAGGAGACACGTGGAACCACAGGAGGTCGAGGCGCCACAGGACGCGGTGCGACGGTTTGCACTGTCGGCCGAGGTCGGAGGCTGCTGCCTGGGCCACGTGTGTAGCACGACCGGGCAGGAGATGTCATCGCGTCTGACGGGCCAACGGAGGCGGACGGGACGCCTGGCACGGATGAGCCAGGGGACGCGACTGGGGCTGTTGGTCCGGAGGGGCCAGCGGACGCGACCCGCACTGCTAGTCCGGAGGGGCCAACAGACGCGATTGGGACCGCTGGCCCGGAGGGGCCAGCAGACACGACCGGCGATGCTGGCTCGGAGGGGCTAGCGGACGCGACTGGGGCTGCTGGCCCGGAGGGGCCAGTGGACGCGACCGGCGCTACTGGCTCGGAGGGGCCAGCGGACATGGTCGGCGCTGCTGGCCCAGAGGGGCCAGCGGACGTGACTGGGGCTGCTGGCCCGGAGGGGCCAGTGGACGTAACTGGGGCTGCTGGCCCGAAGGGGCCAGCGGACGTGACTGGGGCTGCTGGTCCGAAGGGGCCAGCGGACGCAACCGGCGCTACTGGCCCGGAGGGGCCAAAGGACGCGACTGGGGCTGCTGGCCCCTTCGGGCCAGCGGACACGACTGGGGCTGCTGGCTCGGAGGGGCCAGCGGACGCAACCGGCGCTGCTGGCCCGGAGGGGCCAGTGGACGCGACTGGGACTGCTGGCCCAGAGGGGCCTGCGGACGCGGTCGGCGCTGCTGGCCCGGAGAGGCCAGCGGACGCGACTGGGGCTACTGGCTCCGAGGGACGGAGTGCTGTGTCACCCGGTAGCGACAGAACGGAGGACAGACTCACCACTCCCCCACGCGACGGGAGGGAGACGGATGAGCCAGAGCGGATGAGGTCGCGGGGAAAGAGGTCCTCAAAGAAGAGGGCATCGCGGGACTCGACGATGCAGTGCCGGGACGGGTCCTAGAACCGCCAGGCCTTAGACTGACGAGACACACCGAGGAAGGTGCAGGGGCGGCCGCGCGGGGCGAGTTTGCTGTCCTGCTGTGGGGCGAGCAGCCATACAATGGCGACGCAGCCCCAGACGCGAGCGGGACGGAGGTCCACGCGCCGACCGCACCAGTGCTGGTAGGGTGTGGACTGGCGGGGAAGAGGACCGTGGGAAATCCGGTTCCATACCCAGGTCATGTAGGCCATGGCCTCAAAATAGAAGCCATCGGACAGACCGGACTCAACGCGCATGGTGCAGACGGCGTCGGCCATGGTGCGGTTCCAGTGCTCGGAGACGCCGTTCTGGGCGGGTGTGTAGGGCGCAGACGTCTCATGGTGGATGCCGCGGGAGGCGAGACAGGCCGTGGCCTCGCCCATGTACTCGTCGCCGCGATCAGAGCAAAAGCGGCGAAGAGGGCGGCCACACTTACGTTTGGCAAGGACGAGCCAGTCTTGAACGGCCCGAGCGACATCGCTCTTCTGCCGGAGGCAGAAGACCCAGCGGTAGCGGGAATAGTCGTCTGTGAGGGTGAGGACATAGCGGCCGTGTTCCCCGACGGACGCGGTGGGGAGAGGGCCCATGACATCCGAGTGGACCAGGTTGAGTGGGGCGGACGCACGGGAGGAAGACAAAGGGTACGTGGATCGATGCATCTTCTCCTGAGCGCAATCAATGCACTCAGTGGGGCACGGGAGAGGGAAGGTCTCTGGGTCAAGGCCCTTGACCGGCTGGGTGCAGAGCATGCTGTCTATGGCGGCGGAATGGACGTGACAAAGGCGGCGGTGCAAGAGGCGGGTGTGCTGAGGAGAAAGCGTACTGGTCACAAAAACATGGCCTGTGGCGGCAGACGAGGCAGAGACGGGAGAGGAAGAGAGGAGGCGAGGGACATACCACAGGTTGCCACGGGCGGTGGCATGCAGGATGATAAGACCAGATGGACGCAACGACACAATGCCACGCGAGTGCACAACGTCCATGCTCATGCGGTCAAGGGCACTCACGAAAAGGAGGCTGAGCTCGAGACCAGGGACGAAGAGGACATCAGTCAGAAAGAAGTCACCGGCAGGACCACCGAAACGAACCACGCCAACACCACGGACCGGTAACACCTGTCCGGAGCCCGTTCGGACACCGGAGACATCGGCGACAGGGCCAAGCATACTGAAGGCCTCGCGAGAGGCCGTCATGTGATACGTGGCCCCGGAGTCGATGATCCAGGTCTCAGCAGGATCCTGGACAGGGGTCGCCAGATCGCTGACGGTCACATGACAACAAGCAAGGGACGCGGACGCAGTAGAAGGGGGCGCGAAACGAGACTGCGAATTGTCAAGCCACGCAATGTCGTCAAGGAGTGGGGTGGAAGAGACCACAGAAGACGACGAGAGAGATGAAGAGACGGGACAGGACCGCAGCTCAGACTCAGTCATGCAGGGATGTGAAGGAGGGCAAGAAGTGACGCAACTTGCACTTCCCTGGGGAGGAGGGCGAGGCAGGCCAAGCTGGAGCGCGATGTACTGCTCTAGCTGACGCTCACGGGAGGATGACCCGGGAGTGTAGGCCGAGTACGGAGTCACAGAACCGGAGCCCGGGTAGTATGGGGACTGGGCCGGCGAAGGAAACGGAAGCGCCGATGGCTGGGAGTAGTACTGCTGCTGCGGGGGCGTATGCAGGACAGGTGAGACGGTGCTCCCGCTGGCGCTGCAGGGTGGCGATGACGCGGGCCTCGTCCGTCGGCAGAGGGCATGTATACCACCCGTTTCGAGGCCGACCGCAGTTGTGGCAGACCGCGCCACCACCGCTGGATCCGGTCGACGACTACTGCTGCTGCTGTTGCGACGGACCCTTGCCTTTCTTGTTCTTGCGCTTCTTCTTCGTTTTTGACGTCGACGAGGTAGCTGCGGTGGGGGAGGCAACGGCCACGGATGTGACGGCAGGTGAAGCGACGGGGAGGGAGGCACCGGCACTTTAGGTGACGGCAGGGGATGCAAGTGCCTCCATGCGATGGAGCTGGAACTCCTGTCAAGCTTCCTCAACACGGAGGAAGAGCTCGTACGCCCAGGACATGAGGGTGCCTTGGGCCGCCATGGTGGAGAGGACGTCCTGGGGGTAGTGCACAAAGACGTCCACGTACGCGCTGGTGGCGCCGCGCTTGATGGCGAGAAGTGCGGACAGAGGGGGCGGAGCGAATGTGCCGAGACGTCGAAGGATGTCCTCTGCCCGCTGCCAGTAGGCAGTGACCGTCTCGGTCTCCCCCATGTGTAGGGAGTTGAACTCCCGGAGCAGGCGACTGATCTCAGCGTCGTTGGACAGGCGATGGAGCCTGGTGAGGACATGCCAGGCGGCGGCAGGGTCTGGAGGGATGTCAGTGGTGAAGATGCCAAGGAAAGGCTCGAGGGCCAGGCGGGACGCCGGAGGAGCGACTGGAACTAAGGCACGAACGGCGCGACCAGCGTCATACAGCTGGTCGGCCTGGGTGGAGTCATAAGGGAGGGTGTAGTACATCCCGAGACCCTCACCTTTGGCCCAGATCCGGAATTTGAGTTCCCAGCTCCGGAACTGCTCGCCGGCCTGAAGCGGCGGCGGCGGGGTCTCAAAGTCCTTCTGCCTGCGGCCGGCACCCAGAGTGGGGCCAAGGACGGAGGTCACTGTCTGCCGCTGGCGCTGAGTCTGCTGCTGTGCCAGGAAATATGTGGTAGCTGACACAGCAGGGCTGGCGTGTCCTGGAGGGACAAATGATGGCAGCACACTGGTGGCAGGCTGGGAGGCTGGTGGCTGTAGCGCAGCAAGCTGCTGCGTCAAGGCGGCGAGCTGGTGCTGAAGAGCCACGATGGGATCAGGGTCGTCGCCGACGACACCAGTGGGCTGCTGGGGCTCCAGCGGCTACTGGTGTTGCTGCCGCTGCTGCTGCCGATGCTGCTGCTGTTGCTGCTGCAGTGGCAGCCACTGCTGTTGCTGCTGCTATTGTTGTTGTTGCTGCTGCTATTATAGCGGTTGCTGCTGCTGTTGCTGCTGCCGCTACTGCTGCTGCTGCTGTCGCTACTGCTGCTGCTGCTGCTGTTGCTACTAGTATAGCGGCTGATGCTGTTACTGCTGCAGCCGCTGCTGTTGTTGCGGCGACTACTGCGGTTGCTATATCTGCTGCTGCTGCTGCGGCTGCCGCTACTGCTGCTACTGCTGTTGTTGTTGTTGCTGCTGCTGCTATTGCTGCGGCCGCCGCTGTTGCTGCTGCTGCTACTTCTGCTACTCCTGCTGCTACTGCTACAGCTCTTACAACTGCAAGCGCCGCAAGAAAGGGGAGGTAGGGATCCCCCCCGCAGAGGAGGACCCCTCCGCCTCGTGAGAGTCAGCCATGGTGTGTCCAAAGGCTTGTTTTTTTTGTTGTTTGTGTCCTTTGGTGTTGGGTGTGTGCTGCTAAAGTCAAGAGTGACGTCTGCCAAGGATGGCAGACGTCAGCAGAGTCCCCCCCTTTTTTTGTGTATGTGGTTGATGACATCAGTAGTGACGTTAGCGGAAAGATGCTGACGTCAGCAGTGGTTGCTGTAGCCGCTACTATTGATGCTGCTGCTGCTGCTGCCGCTACTGTTGCTGCCGCTACTACAGCAGCTGCTGCTATTGCTGCTGCTGCTGTGCTACTGCTGCTGCTGCTACTGCTATTGCTGCTGTTGTGGCTGCTGCAGCTGCTGCTGCTGCCATAGCTGCTGTTGCTGCTGTTGGTGCTGCTGCTGTTGCTGCTGCTGCAACGGTTGCTGCTGCTGTTGCTCCTTAATAGAGGGACAGATGGGAGGGGGGGGTAGGTCCCCGTTTTTTTGTTGTTTTGTTTTTTTCTTTTTCGGTTTTGCTTGCTTGCTGCGAGGAGCTCGCAGCGAGCAGCTGGCTGCTCGCAGCGAGCAGCTGGCTGCTCGCAGCGAGCAAAATGCTGCTCGCAGCGAGCAGCTGGCTGCTCGTAGCGAGTAGCTGGCTGCTCGCAGCGAGTAGCTGGCTGCTTGCTGCGAGCAGCTAGCTGCTCGTAGCTGGAGCAGCTGCTGCTGCGGGCTGCTGCAGCTGTAGCTGTTGCGAGCTGCTGCAGCCGGCTGCTGCTACTGCCGCCTGCTGCTGCTGCTGGTGCTTGCTGCTTCGAGCAGCTGCTGTTGTAGGCTGCTGCTCGCTGTAGCTGCTGGTGCTACCGGCTGCTGGTGTTGCAGGCTGCTGCTGCTGCTACGAGCTGCTGCTGCTACCAGCCGCTGCTATCTGCTACTGCTGCTGGCCGCTGCTGCCAGTGCTTGCTGCCGCGGCAAGCTGCTGCTGCTGCTGCTGGCTGCTGCGTTCAGTCACACCTGAGGATGTTGCTGCCTTGCGCCGTCGTCAGCAGGGGCCTAGCGTGGTCGGCCGCTCACTCCCTTGGGTCCAGCGTGGGGGTCAGTGCTGCCGGAAAAAATCCGGCAGCATTTCCCCTGGCCCAGTGGCCGTGGGAAAAATTTTGACGCCGCCACCAGGGGGGTCAATGCTGTCGGAAAAAATCCGGCAGCATTTCCCCTGCACTGGCGCGTATGGGAGTCCACAGGCGTTGTCTGGCACCTGTACGTCAGTTTGCTGCTACTGCTGCTACGCTCTGGCTATGATACCAAGAAAGAAACTAGGCAGCAGGTTGGGGCAGCTGCGTTGTTGATGTAGCGTGCGGGCTTCCATGCTCGTTGCTTAAGTCAGCTGCCCCCTCAGTCTGCTGCTCTACAATCTAAGTCTGGAAGCTCTGGGTTTGTTACTCAGAAGTGCGCGCGCCAGTGTTAGCGCCAGAAAGCAGCTGAAAACTGATAGTAACTGATTAGCAATGAAGAATAAACAGCAATGGGGGACCCCTCCAAGTTCTAGCCCCCCCCCAGCTCTGCAGAGCTTGTTACTCAGTTCATCAGCCAATCAGAAAATAGCTAATTTCAGGCTGGCAGGTTTTCTCGGTGAGGCCTGCCAGACGGCCGACAGCCCAAAACCCGGGCGTCGTCCGTTTTGCCTGAAAACTGGACCATACCATAATACCGACGCTGCGAATGCAGTCGTGCGGTCAGAATCTGCTAGAAAAATAGTAGCAAGGAGTTATGGCAGCCTGAACCCAGGCAGTGCCCACGATGGTTTATGCTGCCAATCAGGGCCATGCAACATGCAACTGGGACACTAGGCAGCGCATGACGACACAGGCACGACAGTACGCGTTGGACGCATGCAGACAGCGACTGCGGTGGCAGTGACTGCTGGCAGCGCGACCGCCGAGGAGGCCTGCCGATGGAGCTGAACACGTTGCCGGAGAGAGGGGGCTCCAGCGAACTGCGAGAAGACCTCAGCGTGTGTCGGCTCCACCGGACGACACTCCATCAGCGTTGAGTCTTGCCCTCAGTCATCTGCACGCCGATGTACACAAGCCGAGAGGACACAACAGAGCACGATGAGCGCAAAAACCAACAGAGGGATGTCGAAAGACTTTGCGTCTGTCGACGAGGCTGCAGTTTGTAATTGGAAACGTTTTTGGGCGTGCACGCCCATGCAAAAACGAATTCTGTGTGTGAGTGCGATGCAAGACGGCAAGAATTTGGCTAAGTCTGGAACGATGAACATAAAAGTACAAGGAGAAAGTACAAATGAGCCCCTAGCGGGCTGATGTAGGGGCACCGAGAACTAGCCGCACCGGGCCCTGTCACCCCCATTGAACCCAAATGAGTCAGCGGGGAGAACACACTGTGTACACCATGATAACAATCAACGGTGGTCTCCTCAAGACACCGGAGCAGCTTTTCGAGTGCCCGGGTCTTGACCATCGAGAAAACATGAGCAGTGCCAAAAAATATCGGAATCAGCGTCCAGACATCACGCACGGCTTTCCGAACATCGGAAGCACAAGTACAGCCACTGGGTCTCCTCGTCCCACCGGTGCAATCCACCGGGTGCGCGGGTCTCAACCCATCGAGAAAACTCTCCTAGCTCCCGACAAGCCCACAAGGCTGCCGAAACGCATCGACCGCGTCTTGCTGGCGCTGTGGTTGGTGCTGGAGAAGTCTCGGTACAGTCCGGAGGCCCATCGTGTCGTCACGCCCTCCTCCAACATATACCGCCAACATGGGTACATGGATAATGCATCAGCGTCAGTCGTGACGGGTGGTAGCGACACAAACCAACACTCCCCCTGGCTGACATAGTCGTCCATGCGAGAATAAATGAACAAAGGCATGGAACAACAAAGTATGCCAAACCACAATGTGCACCTGTCAACCACACACACTTTCATGTGCTATCCACGTAAGGTCTTCGTAGACACTGGCACATCCCACCAAGTGTTTTGGGTCTTGACCATAAGAGGAGTGATGCACACGCACACAAATCAGTGTCATGCACCTCATACACATGTAAGACGACAAAATGGTCTCCTCGTGACACTGGCGGTACCAGTGCCCGGGTCTCGACCACTACGAGCAATCCAACAGGTGTCTGTGTGCCGACCACAATAGCATCATCAATCAAGACATATGATCATAGAGGGTCTCCTCGTAACACAAGTGGACCTCACCACGTATCCGGGTCTCGACCACTATGAGCAAACCAGCTAGCATGCACATGCCACACGTAGTATGGCCTCACACCAAGAAACACGACCCCATGGTCTCCTCGTGACGCTGGTGCAACCGGCCAAGTGTCCGGGTCTCGACCAACAGAGTGCGGCTGTAGTATGCTCATAGCAGAGTATGGACCCCTCTCCATGCATCTCCCATAACGTCGCGTCGGGTCGAGGTCCACACAACCCTCCTTTGGGCACATGAACTCGGCAACGATGTCCTCGACGATGATGCTGATACCGTAGCTGAACATATCCTGGGCGATGAATGATGTGGTCTCTCCATCATATAGAGATAGCTCCTCCTGTCATGTACGAGTCGGCTCCCTCCCTCAAAGACGAAGTGGTGTCTCCGGCTACGACTCCTCACGTCGCAACTCCATCACCTGGAGTGTACTAGTCCTCGTGTGACTGCCAAGGGTCCCAACTCACGGTCTCTCCTCTCTCCGCTCTACCGTGATGCATCTGTCTACGCCGGAGAAAGGGAATAGGCAAGCAGCATGTGAGCGTGGATGAAGTGGCGGAGCTGGCCCCCGAGGCGGGATAGAGCACCCTGAGGTACAAGGGTGTACGGCCAGAAGAGGAGGGCTGGAGCAACCGGATCACCACTCATGGACGAAGGTGACGATGGAGTAGCTGAGTTAGGTGGATGAAGGTGCGTGATGGAGGAGCGATGACAGCGTCGAAAGGAGCGACGATGGAAGAAACTAAAGGCACACTTAGCTCTCCTATTGTAGTGTCTCCATCGAATGTCATACTCAGAGCTGCTACATGATCCTCCCCTAGTATGGATGTGCGAGGTCCTAATAGTGGAAAGCTCGTGCTGATAGTGCTGATGCTCCCCTCCTCTAAAAATCGCTCACGTGCTGCCATCACCTCCCATTGCAGCAGCACTACACGCTCCCACATGTAAGCATAATCTACCTCGGACATGTGGAGGTGACCCATGTGTGCCTCGCGTAGCATAAACTCTGCCTCACTAGATGCTCCATGGGCAGAGTGCAGGATTTGTGAGTACAACTCCATCTGCATCTCTGCTACTGAAGATGATGGAGTCGCTACTGATGCCTCCACTTGTGGATCAACTGAACTCGCAATGTGCTGAGACACCAGAACATCGGATGCAGCTGCAAGTGTCGTATCCACACCATAACTCTTGTCTGTAACACGAGGAGGAATGAGCGGTCGCATGCCGAGGGAGAAGGAGTAAGAGAAGTCGTCAGAGTCCGTGGAGCATGTGAAAATGTCTTTTGTGCAGGTACTGCCACTCTCAGCATCAATGTGATCAGCAGGGTCTCCAACAGGTGAACACGAAGGGGCAGAACTCAGCTCCTGCTGACGAGGTGACTCCATCTACGTGTATGGATCTACTCCACTGTCCTCGATTGTTGCTGTAGTGGACACTGGTGTGCGGGACTCCGACTCGACAATGCCCATCAAGGCAACCAGCAAGTGCAGATGGTGCTAACGCACTGTCTCGTTGGGAAGGCTGGTCGCTGCCACGTGCTCAATGATGGAGTGGGGACTACCATGTGACTCCTTATGTGTGTTGCTGCTCCGTCGTGTGTACGGGAACCCCTAGACTCTAGGAACATTAATGACTCCTCGCGCTGAAGCTGGTCCTCATGTAGTGCAGTTGAGACGGTAGAGCCTGCTCTGTCTGCTGTAGCATATTTCCCAGCGACATCTCTTAGAACTGCTGCTCTCAAGAATGCCTCAACCTCTAAAAGACCAGCTGACCAACTCTGCTCATGCACTACGACCGTTGTGGGACTCGTGTGAGTCCCGTGCGCCAACGCCCCCGGAAATCTGTATGGGACATCCCGATCCGCATGATACTCCTATGCCACCGCCTGGTCGCTGCCGAGCAGAGTCGCGAGTGGCACCGCCAAGGCACGTGAGATCTGCACTCCTCTTGATGCAACCTGCCGCTGCAAAACGTCCGGCTGCTGCCCCAATGTAGATGTCGACCTTGATGACATGCACGTCTGAAGCACTCCAACATCTGCCGGATTGGTGTGAGTCTGCTGCACACCCTCCCCCAAAAGTCTGGTAGACGCATCCCGATCCGTACGGGACTCCTGTGCCACCCCTAGGCCTCCACCGGTCGAGGCCGCAAATGGTACCGTACAGGGACGCCGTGCCTGCGCTCCTCCTGATGTCACGTGCTACTGTGGAAGATCTGGATCCAACCCGGACGATGAGAGGCAAGTCTCCACCATGAACGTCACGTCGGGATCAGACTTCATGCCATGTGCTGTCACCATATCATCTGAGTCTGCCTGAGCGGATGCTCGGGCACCACAGCCTGGCGCGAGTGCGAATCCTGTCGCTACGGTCATAACAGGCAATACGCGGCGGCCACACTCCCCCTCGACAGGTACCGCAACGGAAGTCGAGGAGGTGGAGGGTGTATCAAAACCGGCGCGAGTACGGTGTGCGGAGCGCTGTCGCCGACGCCACGGGGACACACGATTGGAACGACTACATGAAGGCATGGCATCGCGAGGTGGCGTCGTGGTCGCAGGAGAGTGGAGGATGGAGAGGATGATGGCAGCCTGGGACAGGCTGACAGATGAAGCTGAAGAGACACCATCAAACGAGGAAGAAAGAGAGGATGAAGGAGATGTGGTCGAAGAGGCCGTCGACAAACTAGTAGCAGAAGCATGCTAAATGACGACGAGGTCACAAAGCCGCTGCATCATCTATCGCAGGCCGTGGATCTCAGCGAATATGCTTGCCAGAGGTCCAACTAGGGGATCTACCAACGCCGGCAGATCCGTATGCTGTGGAGGACATAGGCTCAGAAGAAGCCAAAGCCAAGGTGGATTCCAGCCGCGAGGGCGCGTCCAGCAGCGACGCCAACCATGACATCCATCACCACAATAACAGCAAGCGAACGCGCAGGGCACCTGCTCAACTGTTTGCGTACTCATCTCGTGCACTAGACGATAGATAGGTGGCGAGGGCACCTGCTCCCGGTGGTGAATACCAAGTCATAGGAGAGGATGAGACCAGTAGGTATTGTCACTCTTGGAGGTCACGGTGTCAAAGTCAGCAAACGTGACCAGACAGGACGTGCTGCACTACCATAGCAAGCCCAGAGAACGCAGTCTGACCAGCTGCGGCTACTAATGCTACTGCCACTATTAGAGAGAAGACTGCTCCAAGACCAGAAGAGGTGGCGGGTGCAGGTTTGGCTGCTGCTCCAGGCGGTAGACGACCCAGCCCTCGGAGATGGACAAACTCGAATCCGCCGTCGGTCCTCTGGAGTAAACTGCGCGCACTGATCCACGGGCCCCAGGGAGACGCCGGCCCACGATGCGTCTCGAAACGGAAATCACCACCAACGACAATCTGCTGCCATCTGGGAAGGAGGGAGTGTAAAGGCAGCTGCAACTACCCCTTACTACGTAGATGTTCGAACTCCGCCCGTCACTGCTATTGCTGTCACAAAAGTTGCTACTTCTACGACGGTAGTAGTTGTACAATTTTTTTTGTCTTTATTCTCTTGCCCTCAGTCTCCCTTTTGTGTTTTTCCTTTGCCCCCCCCCCCCCCCCCCCCCCCC